>JAKKIK010001467.1:0-16169 GCA_024500135.1 Heterodera carotae | reverse complement strand
CAAACAACAGGCGGCCTGGGGAATTGAGCAAACAAAAAGACAAGCCTCAATCCAAAAGCAGGGCCGGGACCCCCCCCCCCCCCGCCCGAACGAAATTTTTAAGAAAAGCTAAAAAAATATTATACAATGATGACAAAAACTATGAGCCGAATCTTAACAAATGCTTACCATCCATTTGGCAAATTGTTGCTCCGTTTCACATTTCAGAATGAGTTCCGACATTCCTTCGCTGCTTGGCACTTGCAATTTTATATGAAACTTCGCCTGCGAAACGCTCAAATCCTGGCTGACTTCGCATCCTTTTCGAGTGATGAAAGTTACAAAAGGCGGAAAACGCAAAAATGCGAACCTTTGAGGTAAAAATGGCCGAGCGGGGGACCTTTGATCGAAAAAAAAACATTAATTATTTGGGATTAATCCAACACGTACTTTCTTAGAGTATTTTTTTTTCTTCAGCTCTTATTTACTATATAAAAGTACGAGTTGAAATTCGTTCGAACCATTTGCATCTTGAGCTGTGTTGTAATAACTCAGGTAGAGGTCTCGAAAGGTGAAGTAAGCCCTCTTGAAATTGTTGAACCCTAACTTTTTAGGCCTAAACCAGAAAATAAAACTTTGACAAAAAAAAACAACAAGACTTAAGGTATTTGAGATATTCAGTCAGTTCGGGTACGTATGTCAAGTCACGGCGACTTAGTGAGGCAGTAGTGTCCAAAGTTTGTTCCTAAATTATTGAATTTCTAATGTTTGCTTTCATATAATTTTTGCATATAATTTAATGCACATAATGTTTAACCATTTTTCGTTTTCGTAAGGGGAATATCAAATAAGTATTTTATGTGACTGTACCAATTCGTCCAACAGCACATCGACTTCGTCCCGTTCCGGAGATTCGCGATCAGGCGAATTTAGCTGAAGCGTGGCTTGCAACTGAAAGCCCAGGTAAATTAATCCCTAAGGCTTTGAGCGAGTACTTGCAGTGCAGCAAATAGCGATGCCTCCTCCTCCGTGTGTTCGACCTCCTCCAGAAGGATAGACCACTTGGCCTGTTCATACAATTGGTTGACACGGACAGGGTCGTACTTCAGATTAACGTCAAAGAATTGCATGAATTTGAAGCGAAGAAGCACAACATCGCCTTCACAAACGCCCTGCTCCATCAATGACCTGGCGAAGTTGTCATTTTTGATTTGTTGGATAAGGGTTAAGAGTGAGCGACCACCTTGAAGAATCCAACCATCCCCGATTCAACGCGGCTTTCTCCAGATAATTCTGAGGTCTGAATATTTCGCGGCCCGGCGTTATTTTTGGCGAATTTATCAGGTTTTCGTCAAACTGATCGCTTTCAAGTCCACCGCCTTCGGAGTATCCGGGTTCTGGAGTCCTGCCGAGTGCTTCGCGATACTTAAGATAACATATTTGGCAGCCGAAACCCAAAAACATACCGCGGCTGGACCTGGGCTCATTCCACGCGGGATTGTACCCAACTTTGGCAAAGTTCCAATTTCTGACGCGTTGAACAAATGGCCAGGACCCATCGCAGAAGCATTCGAAAGAGCCGGGGAGCCTCTTCCGCTTGCAAGGTTAGCAGTGGACGCGCGGATGGGTTTGGCCGTCCGTAGTGTGCCGGGTCCAATAGACTCCTCGCCCGGTTTCATGTGCGGCTGATTCTGGGCCTCGGATTCGATAGAAGCACCCTTTCTTAGAATATCTGACGGAATGTCACGCTTAAGCGACAATTCTTCCGGGTGACGGATGGCGAGCTCTTGGCATATTTTTTGAGTCACTTTCAGAATGGGCACAGAGAAGTCGAGACGAGCATCGATGACCTGCAGAAAAAAAGGTAATACTTTGGTTTGCCCCCCCCATTTTTGAAAAAAAATTCAAGTTTTAAAAAGTCATAAAAAACAAACCAAAGTATTACCGAAAAAATAATCTAGTTAACGCATTTAAGAAACATAAAATCACCTGCATATCGGGAAGTTGGACCCTGAATATGCTATGAAAATTAAGCAATTTCAGGCTTTTAAGTCAACCGATAAGTGAGTAGCCTAGTAGATAATTCGATGGGGCCGTTTTTGAGTGCCCCGGTCCCAATGACCTGGCATGTTTATGCATCGGAGTAAATTCCAAATAAGTTGCAGCAGTGATTCCAATCTGGTCCAGCGTGCTTCGCGTATGCTTCAGCCACTTACGACGATCAGGCCACCACATGTAATGGTCACTCCAGTCCTGAGTCTCGCCTTAGACGGGAATAATTAGTGGAAAGGAACATTGGACTGTACCAATTTGTCCCACGAGCTGCATCATCAGACTACCGATTGTCATGTCACCACGCACGAATAACTCGCGAGAAATGTTCAAATCGGTGATGAAGATGCCCAATTTCCATGTTGCGTCGTTGACAACAAAACCATCCTGGATGAGGTGGGCCATCTGCAACAATTAATTGAACATTATGGTCAAAACAATCTCTGCATAAAATGAGGAAAAAAATCGATTAAACACAAAGAAGAAGAGCTAATCATTGAAAATAAAATATATGAGGGGCAAAAAGTGAGTATTCGTTGGTAGCCAAACAGCACAATCATCTTCGAATGGGCGGCTGTGTTTTTAAACCAATCGAAGAGCAAAGGAAGGCAGATGTATGGCTAAAATCAAAAGCTCGATCATTTGCCCATCATTCTCTTCTCTAAGGCAAAATCTTTCGACAAATGTTTGTCGGTCGCTGCTGTCCATGGTTTTCAGTGAGTGTTGGAATTTCAAGAAAAGGAAATGGAGAAAATGGGAAAGAAAGGTAAGAAATGAATATGAGTGAAAAAAGAACAAAGAGAAACGAAGAAAGAAAGGAAGGAAATGGTGTATTTTCAATAACTTTTCTGCTAGTTTTTTGGCGCGAACAAGAAGGATCACAGCAGTTTGGGCCCGAGTGCTCGTCTTCGCGCAGAATCGGAGAGCGCATCACACAATAGAATACCCAAATTGACTCGTTTCGTGCTGCAGGGACTTGATGATGACCCACCAAATCTGGGTTCGGTTCTCTTGGCCCCTAATGGTAATGATATTATGTTTCGTGACCTCAAATAATCAAAAAAAAAAAAAACCAAATCGGGAATCGTATATTTAAAGCATTTTATGTCGAATTATTCCATTTGGAAAAATTAATCCAAACGATGAAAATTATTTAATTTAAAATTATCTTGAAAAGAAAAAGCCATCAGCGAACAATACGATTATTGTCGTGAGGAAAATAAAGGAATTTGGAAGACCGACCGACAAATGAAGCATAGTGGCAAAAGAAAAACAAAGTTGGGGAGGGAAGAAGCACGAACAGAGCAAAAGATGTAAATTAAATGATGAAAAAAGAAGCGTAAATGTTAGCAACGATTAGTTGGGAAGAAACACAATCCACAAAATCCGAAGAAGAAAAAGCCATCGGTCGAGCATTCCAATTTTGAAAATTCGTCATAGGTTAAGTTCCTGGGCGATCTTAGAAGCGATGTTCTTGAACCCGATCGAAGAGCCAGAAATTCCTTGATTTAGTTTATTTTTAAACAAACGAAGCGAGTCACATGAGCTTACTTTTGAACCTCACGCCGTTAAGGGAAAGGCGGGGCAATTTGCAAACCTAAAAAAAACAATTTAAAGAGAGAATAATAAAAACATCTGCAATAATAACCTCCATCTCCCATTGTATTAGTGAGTCTTTGCTTGAGTCACCGTGCGCACAAAGCAACAAATACCTGCCAATTATTGGTGGATGAAAAGTAGAGATCGGCAAAATCGATAACCTAGTCGATAAAAAAAGTTAACTATCGACTAATTAGGTGACAATTCGATGATAAACCATATGACCCAATACCAATAATGAAACAGATTAACGGTAAGGATCGGTTTGGTTGTACGTCTTTAATGGTAACCAATAAAAGCAAAACCTCTCTCGTTGCTCATATTCACATCCGTTGTTGTCGAGCACCTTTCGGATTTCTCTGCAATGACCAACGCGTTCCTACGATTAACACAAATAATACGGTACTTTATTATTTCGTCGGGCGCAAGTGAAGAAGTCGTCTTCATTGACCAGGTAAAGCGCAAAGACCGCGGCTTCACCTCCTCGACGCCCAAAGCGCATGGACTGTTCATTGAGGACAGTTGCACTGCTGGCGTTAGCATCTGCGGCTGCTGCAGGAGATTGGCCTGCTGCTGCTGTTGATTTGGCGTATTCGGTGCTGAGAAATTGCTTGGCGGCTGTTGTTGAAACAATAATTGTTGATGTTGTTGTGCAATGGCTGCGCCTGCCGCCGAACCGATGGTACCCGCGCGAATGACTCCGAGCGATTTTTGAAGGGGCTGACTGCTTGGACCGCCGCTTATCACCGATTGTGTCGCCGGACTCATCGAATCCATGCCACTTCTGAAATAACAAACAAACTAAAATTGTAAAATAAATCAATTACCGTTTTGTTAGTTTGGTGAGTTTGGATAGGAAGGACCCGCGTTGGGCGTTCGGTGGTATTGTGCCCTGCGCGTTCGACATCCCTTCATCATGGTCCGATTCTGCCTCGTCCAGGGCACTCTGAATATGATTTGGCTTTAGAGCATTAGTTTTCGGCTTAGGTAAGTCGTACAATTTACCTTGGTATGCTCTGTCTTTCCGTGGAAAGTCTGGCGATTTCGCGACCCTCGAGGAAAATTCGAGTTCTGCAAAGCTGCTGACGTCTGTGCCCCAGGGTCGGCAATAGAAAAGGCGACTGGGTCAGTAGAAATTTGGGCACCGGTTGCCGATTTGGTCAGTTTGGCTTCCGTTGTTGCTCCATCAGAACACGATGAGGAAATTGACAATTCATTGTTGTTTGTCACCAACGTCTTCATCACCATCGGTGGCATCGACGGACTTTGGTGAAGGCCCATCCTGCTAAAATAAGTTTATGTACAATGAAATAAATGGAGAATATTCACGCGAAATCAGCGTTCGGCTGATTGGATGTGCTGCGGTCGGTGGCCGATTTAGGAGAGACCAATTGACCGCGCTGCTCTTCCCTGTGTCCACCAATTTGGGTTGCTTCGGACAATTCAAAGGATGCTCTGTTTTTGGTCAGCGGAGGGATTGCGGGCGTTTCTCTGCCGTCTCCCTGCGGCTGCTGTTGCGACTGTGCCGGTGTTTTGGCTTTTGACCAGTCATTGGCGTTGTCCTCTTCCTTTGCCGTTTCCCCTCCTATTGGCTCTTCCTTTATTGATGGCTCTCGAGGCGCGTGAGAAACACTCTTTTGCATAACCGAACTTGTAGAAATTAGATTTGTTTGCCCGGAATTCATTTGGTTCGTGGCTTTGGCCACCAATTTCGCTGAGATTGGATTTGGAGCGATTGGCGCCTGAAGTTGTTGGTTAAAAAACGCAGGCGCAGGACCTCTCGCGGATGAAGAGCCGCCGTTAGAGGCTTTCCTGAAGGGCCAAGTTTATAAATTAATACCGATTAAAAGGTATAATAAACCAAATTACTCGCTACTTCCGCCTCCCGGAATTGGCGGTGCGTACCGGTAACTGACTCCCGGTTGGTTTATTCCGTGGCGAAGTCCAAGATTTGGTAGTGGAACCCGTCCCGCTGGTGCCGATCCCTTGCGACCGCCCGATGATGCCGAAGCTGCAGAGGATGTAATATTACGCACATTAGCGCTTTGGATCGGATGAATGTATGCTGAAGGGGAAGGCATTGATAGAAAATTTTTTGCAATGCTTTTGGATTGATTACCCTGAGGCTGCACACTGAGAGTCGGTTGCCGACTGGTGAATTGTGCCGTCCTGAATGTCACCTGTCCGGGAGCAGTTTGACTTTGACGGGAGGAAGGCGGCGCTTGTTGTTGCTGCTGGGGAGTGGACGGGGCATGCGGTAAAGGCGCTGCCGATTGCTGGAGGGCTACGCCATGGGATGCCGCGGCGGAATGTTGCTGCGGTTGGATTTGTTCGGCATTGGAAGAGGAGCGTCTGCTGCCTTTTGAGGTTGGCATAACCGACTTAAACAATGGACCATTACAAAAAAAGTGAGGTAAGTTTGTCTATTCGAACATAGACCACAAAGCAATCAGTGCTCACCGAATTGGTCACATGCGATTGGGGTACGGATGGTCCCATGGACTGATTAAACGGCGATTCTGTAGTTGCGCCTCCTGTGCCGGATTGGCCGGTTGGGTCGTGTTTCCGCGCCTCCTTCATCAGCAAATACGTGCCGTAAATCTCGTCGAACCTTTCGCGCTCCAGTGACTCGTGTATCAACTGAAGTGTGTAGCCAAATGCCTGCAACTTCAGAATTCGCCGTTCGTCCCGAACGTCTTTTGGTGGTTCCGAGTATGGCTTTAGCTCCTCCTCCTCGTAACCCATGTTCATCCATTTGTCTCGCATTATCATCTCCAACGTTCCTCTCCTGACCGGGTTCAAGACGAGGAACTTTTTCAGAAGATTTTCGCAGTCTAAAAACAAAGAATGTGAGTGCAATTTAAAAGGCTGTAAATGTTCCCCGTCGCTTTGGTTGACCTGTTGACATATAAAAAGGGACTCGGTATTTCCCTCTGAGCACGCGTTCCCGAAGTTCCTAAACACAAAACATTAGCGGTAAATGTATATTACTTTTAACGGAAACACACCTTAAGGTTTTGTCCATCAAACGGAAGACTGCCGGACACAAGCGTATAAAGAATTACACCAAGGCTCCAAACGTCCACTTCAGGGCCGTCGTACTTTTTGCCCTGAAACAATTCAGGCGCTGCATAGGGCGGACTGCCACAAAATGTGTCGAGTTTGTTGCCCGGTGAAAAAGTGTTGCTGAACCCGAAGTCGGCTATTTTGATGTTCATGTCGGCATCAAGCAGCAAATTCTCGGCCTTAACATTGAAAAAAATAAATAATTTGTTTAAAATTATTTTGCTACTCTCAGTGAAGAAAAAACCTTCAAGTCCCGATGAATGACATTCTTTGAGTGTAGGTATTGGACGGCGGAAACAATTTGACGAAACTTTGCCCTGGCCTCCTTCTCTTTCATTCGCCCATGTGCCACCAAATAGTCAAACAATTCGCCTCCGCTTGCGTATTCCATCACCAGAAAAAGAGTGGTCTCATTCTCAATCACCTGGTACAGCTTGACAATGTTTGGGTGGTCCAATTGTTTCATTATTCGCACTTCTCGGAAAAGCTAAAGCAATGGCTGAGAGTTATCCGACGTGGACAAACGCGCCCAATCAAGCAAAGAAATAACCTTCTGTAAGCTGCTCTGATTCAGTGCCGTCTTGTCGATGATTTTGATTGCAACTTCCACTCCGGTTGGCACATGCTTTGCCAGTTTTACCTATCAATTATTGCAATTTATTCTCGTTGGCACGGCATCAAAGTGCCAGCCGCGAACCTTTGCAAAATTGCCCTTTCCGATTGTTTTCAGCAGCTTGTACTTCCCGACGTGGAGGTCATCTCCCGTGCGTGATCTGTTCGGAGCACGCGAAGAAGCTGCAGCGGCCATGCCGGAGGGGCGATGGTGGCCCGAGGCAGAAGTGTGGCGATGGTGAGCTCCTTGCTGCTGATGGGACGACGGTTGGGCAGCAGACTGATGCGCGGGTGGACTTAAATTGATCAGTTCGGTGTTCAGTTTGTCGCAATAAAACACACAATGATTAATAAGCTAAATCTTGAGAATCGTTGGGAAAGTGTCGCACCAATGAAATGATTTTTGAATAATTTAATTCAGTTTGTGAGATATGGCAATAAATAATATGACTAGCTAAAATTAAATGAAGCGTATTTTTAGACCATTTTTTTAAATTTCGGTAATTTGTTTTGTTTCATCAAAATACAAAACCACAAGCAGAAACGCCACCATAGGTTTTGATGGAGAGGAGGGCGTTAAGCAATAAAGTGCTAATAAAACAAATTGTAGAGGACAAGACAATCAAATTCTTTGGCGTAATTAGGACGGGGGGTGGGGGGTGCGGTTCCTCCCTCTCAAACATTGCCCCTCTTCCATTTCTACCCTCCCAACACTACGTCTCCTCTTTCTCTCCCAACATTCGCTTTCTCCAATCGATCGCCTCACCCACCTCATCGTTGTCGTTCCCTCAACAACAGTAGGCGCGATTGATGGAGGGGAACCCGCCGGATGACGGTGATTGAGCATCGGCTGATGGGGGACCACATGCTGGTACTGATGTGGATGATGGGACAGTCCGCGCGTTTTCGCGCTTGGCACTGCTTCTGTGTTGTAATCCACTCGCTGCTGAGGCAAAGCGGAAGAAGCTGCTGTTGTTGTTGTTAAGAGTAAGTTAAGTGCTTGTGGACTGATCGTTGGGTTGTCTTTGATTGAAGACTTATGTTTGGGGGGATCCGACGCCAACTCCGGCGGATGAGCAACGGAAGCGACCCGCAGGGAGGAACAAGTGGTTGAAGCGGAAGAGTTGATACTTTCCTTTTTAACGACTCCCTTTTGTTGTTGTTGTTGTTGGAGTTGCTCATTCGTTGAGGATTCTTTGGCGGGCGAATCTTCTGCCACGCCTGGCTCCATTGTGGGCTGACACCGATGGATGCCTCCGGCAACACCAGCAGAAAGTGTCCCTCCAGTGGTGTTTCCATTTATATTTTGACCGGAAGCGGTAGTGCCATTACTACCACCACCACCTCCAGTCTCGTTCAGTGTGCCGCTCGTCGTGATGGTGGTGTGTGGTACAAAATATGGAAAAAAATGTGCGATGCAACACAACTGTAGCAGATTTACGGTGCAAGTTTTAGACAAATGAAGTCAGTTTGTGTGAACCTGAGGATTACAAACAAAAATTGGTCGAAATGGAAAACGATTAGAGGTAAAAACAAACAGAAACTCGAAGAAGATTAGGAAACATGGTAAGAAGAGGAGGCGGAGCAAGCAAAAAAAAAAGGCGGGCAGAGGTAATTTATTCCGATTAGTAAGTGGTCGAAGACTCGAGGCACCAAACCAACCATTCATTATTCATCAGTTGATGGGGAAAGTGGGGGGGGGGGGGAGTGAGTTGTGATCGAATGATTTGACGACGATGGCTAATCGACCGATCAATGATTTATTTTGTTGCTCTCATCCGCTTCCCTTCTCTACCCTTTCCCCCATCGTTTTAATGAGAGAGAGAAAATGGACGAAAGAAACATTATGCCCTTCCCTCTGCCTGCTGCTGACTTTTTGACTCTTCCCACGTTCACTCCCCACAAACATTTGTTCGGGAATAAGCATAAACTTCATTTGTGAGTATTTAAAAAATTGAAAATTATTTGTTAAGTTTTTGAAATGAGAGAGATTCGAGTGATGATATTAGAAAGGGATTGACACCGACAGCCACTCATTTTATCCCCTCCCCCCCCCCCCCCCTCCCCCTACGGCCTTGCTTATCCTCACACCTCCCAACTTTAGCCCTTTTTATACTCAACCACTCCATCCCGACAAAAAAAAAGATATAAAGAAAAGCAAGGAAAGAGGTCCACCAATAAGCAACAGCAGAAGAGAGGGAGAATCCCACCATCAACGCATTTGGTGTCACTCTATCGGCTGGAGAATAAGAATAAGAGGGAAGGAATCGATCGAGAATAACAGCCGCCGGGGCGATTTCTGCTGCTGCGGGTGGAGTGAGTAGTTGGGGGCGGGCGGGTGGCGCGCTGCAATTTCCCTTCCCTTCAAACCGCCGCGAATGAATCCGTCGTCCGACTTTTTCGACTGTCTGTCTGTCTGTTTGCTCTTTTCCACCCATTGCTATTTCCTTATTTATTCCTTCTTTTCCATCATTTTATATTGAAGAACAGCAAAAGAAGTTGAGAAAGGATGAGAATTTAGCGAGACAGAGAGAGATAGTGAGAAGAGAAACGGTGAGCGAGACAAAGAGAGAAATGAGAGAGAGAGAGAGACAAAGAGAGAAATGAGAGAGAGAGAGACAAAGAGAGAAATGAGAGAGAGAGAGAGACAAAGAGAGAAATGAGAGAGAGAGAGAGACAAAGAGAGAAATGAGAGAGAGAGAGAGATTGCTGTCTGACCAATTAACAAACTTGGTATACATTAGGAATGGCATCGGATGCCGAGAATGAAAGTCCGGTATTCCGGGCCTCCCCCCCCCGCCCCCAAAAAAAAGTCCGGAATCAGGTGCCATCCCTGAATCCCTGGTATACATACATACTGTATATCTTGTAAAAAGAGTTGCATGATCAATTAACAGATATGTACATATGTATGTATAAAAAATATGTCGAATGTTGTCGAACAGAACAAAAGGAATATTAATGTAAGAAATTGTAAGCCTTTTATTTTGTATTAATTTATAAATTCGTCTCAATAAGAGAAACCAATGGTACAATTTGGCGAAATAATGGGCGAGTTATGGTAACTTCCGGTATGGTATGTTTCCGGACCAGACAGCTTATCATGGCTAGAGAGCGGATTTTTCAGATTTTCGAATCCTTTAACAGGATTTGTGAAAAAAAAATTACAGGACATTATCCGCAGGATTAATTCTGTAAAACCTTTTTGGGCCCAAAATCACAGTATTCCGCAGGATCCTGTAAAAACGTGATATCTTTTAAAAAATACGACTTGCTGCTCCATTAATGCCAAATTAGATAAATCATTAAAGCTAGGATTTTTCGAAAATCGACCAAAGTTTTCCGATTTTAATGGTTTTCCCCATCTCTATTCGCCCTTTAGCATTGCTTGTTGGACACAATCACTCCAATTTTGATCATCGAATGCCATCGCTGTCGGCCCATTGTTCCCCGCTCTCTTCCCACGCGCCGTCTGTCCAACCGCGCGTCCTTCGCACTTCCCACGGGTTTTCGCGTTGTGCCCACCACTGTCGTTTTGTGCCACTGTTTTTGCGCCCTCTTTGGGCGGCGGCGGCGGCGGCACCCCTTCTCCGTGTCTTCGTCGCCCAATAAGGTCGCTTAATTCGCCCGGCAGCCAATGGGAAATTCCGCGTCGGCACAAAAGAAGTGCCAACGGAGTTTGGATAGCAAAGATCCTACATTTTCGTGGTGAAGATTATTTGATTCACATTCACTTACCCCCTCGCCGCATTCGAATCCCTCGGGGCATTCGCCATTTTCACAAGACCCAATGGCGCCCCTAAATTGTTGTTTTTCATATTTATGTTGTACCTGAGTGAAAATCACCCGATTCTGAATACCCAATTTTCAATAAATTCAAAATTTAGGCTATAGCTTTTTTCTAATTCCGTGAAATTCGTCAAATTTGGAATCTTTGAATAAAAGTGGTTGTTAAGTTTTCCAAGACCGAGTGCAACATTTATAATAACGCAGACCATCTGCTGGTCACGCTTTGTTTGATACAGAAATAATTTTTTTAATCTACAAAAATGCCCGGCAATTTCGGATAAAACTGGGGAAATATTGTGCAACCATTCATACCCGCCGGTGATGCCAATGGCACAACAAAAGTCGTTTGAGTTACACACGTAACCGACTGGACACATTCCGTTAACACAACGTCCTAAAAGTTGGGGCAATACTATAAATTATACTAATAAATAATGTTAATTAAATTAGATTGAATTATCCCATTTTAAATAAGCATCCAAACAAATAAATTTTGTCTGTCAATACCCCCCAGGATATTTCCAAATTAGCCATCTTCGCGGGCTAATTGTAAGAAAAAACAACTTAACACAACATTTGAACTGATTTGTGATCGATTTAAAATTATTGTATTATAATTGTTTATTTGTACAAATTACCGATGGATTTACCCACGGGACATCGACAGCAATATTTGGCACGCTGGCAAAAGTATCCCTGGCCACAAAGACCGTTAAGACATGCCGCGACAGCTTCCTCCCCGTCGCAGGCCGCTGAAATAGATGGATATATGCATATATCCAATCTAAGGATTTGGCAAGAGAAAATATGGCAATTAATTGGCGAGAGATGCCACAAATCATTTTCAAAGTCAAATTTATATGAGGGTACACAAATAAATATATTTTATTTAAAACATTTATTATCTGTAAACGGAAAAACTCAATTTCTAATTTTTCAAATTTACTTTTTAGATCGGTTTGGGGTGTTTGGATGATCATTTGCCGACAACAACAACGTGCCATTGGCATCACTTGGGGCTGAATGCATTGGTAGGCTTGGCAATGCATTGGAGTGCAGGAGAAGCAGCTGGGAGGGCAATGGAATTGCATTGGAGAATAATTCCACTGACGCTTCAATCGACGGATGATTTTGTCGGAGAAAAGGGGACCGATTGGGGAGGCGGACGGATTGGAGTTGGAGCAGTTCGGAGATGAGGACGGATGGGACAGGACGAAGAAGGGTTGGAAGGACAGGCAAAGGATGGACAACAACAACAACAGGACGGAAGGAATGCAAAAATGGAAGTCGAAAGCCATTTGGGGATAAAACGTGGATTGGATTTTGAGGAAGAAAATGGCTAATGATTCTGTTGGACTGTTTTCGGAATTGAGAGGAGAAGGAATAGGCAAAGGATGAACTCCCTCCGTTCAAGCAGCACCAGCAGAAGACGATCGAAGAGCACAAGGAATGTGTGCAGACGAGAAGCGGCTGGCAGCAAGCAATGACCGGCGGCAGAGAGAGAGAGAGAGAGAGGGGGAAGGAAGAAGCGACTGATTAGCCAGTCGTTATCGAGTGGAGTCATCGCCGCCGATTAGCCGCCGCCGCAGTGTCCGGCCGGCGGCCATTCATTGTCTCAGCGCAAACAAAAAGGGTGAGGTGAAATATTCTGGCAAGAAGCCGTGCGCTCCAAGTGCCTTCTCTCCTGAAACTGACCCCAGCGGCGATGATCCGGATGAATGAACAGAGGCCGGGGGGGGGGGGGGAGGGGGGGGACGGGGGACATTGGACGATGGGACTCATTTGGGTGGGACTCAATCAACCACTTCCTCCAGTGCCTTTTTTCTGTGCTCGAGTATCCTTAATCTGTTCTCTACGGTCTCCCACTCCCTTTCAATCGGCTTTGATTTGCCATCAGTTGCGAATTCGGCCAATGTTTGATAGGACACTCTGTCAGTAGTAATTCATTCATCCAAACAGCTGAGGGAAAAAATGTTTTGACCATTTTTTTAGCGGTAAATTGTTAGAATATGCTTAAGGGGGCTGATAAATTGATAATAAAAAAGATAATAATGTGAATACATGATGAATAATAAAAAAAAAGAACAATTCGATAATTGTTATTAATCTGTTGAGATATAATAAAACAAACTGAGTGATGGGATGAAAGGGGGGCTAATAGTAGCAAAAAAAAAAAGTGAAGAAATTTGGGGGAGGGACAACGGCGTCTGACCAAATAATAAAACGCTGAATTTTTAGAGGTTATCAAATTTTGAAAAGGGATAACTTAGTTTTACAGAAGTTATCACAAATTTGTAGAATTTTATTTCAAAAAATGGAGGAGATGTTTTCCTAAGTTAGCTCACTCATTTGTCAGTTCAGACGCAATTGGCCCTTTTTTTGGTACAATGAATGAATGAATGAATATGTACAATGAATGATGCGAATTATGCAAGAAAATTGAGTGGGAGAACACCGTTTGTCAAGTGCCGAATTATACGACTTCAACGCTTTGGTCTGTCGCTGTGCCATTAATAAATGTTGCTGCCGGGGCGATTTATCCGAGACCGTTGCCGCCATTGCCCGTCACCGGGTAACACAAATTGCCGGCACCGCACGCATAGCCCGAAGGACATTGCTGTGGCAAAATATTAGCAAAATCATCGAATAAAATAAAAAATAAAAATAGACGCATAAATAAAAAGCACATAAAGAGGGATTTACTCACTTCATTGACGCATGGACCAAGCACAGAACCGGAGCCAAGAGAACAGCAGAAATTGTTGGTATTGCAAGCATAGCCCGGGGGGCAAAGATTATTCACGCAGGGGCCTGAAGATGAAGCAAACAAATATGGCATTTATTTTAAGGCTAAAAAATGCGGAGCGATGGAGAGAGAGGGGGAGAGAGAGAGCACAAGAAAGATGGAGTGTTGGAGAGATTGAAGAGAGACAAAGATGGAGTGGAAAAGATTGGAGAAAGAGAGAGAGAGAGAGAGAGAGAGAGACGGAGTGGTTGCGATTGGATAGAGTGTGGGAATGGGAGAGGTTGTGATAGAAAGAAATGATCAAACCGGGAGATGTGCCGGACTGACAGCGACAACAAAAGTTGCGCGCATTGCAAAAGTATCCCTGGCCACAAAGGCCATTCAGACAAGCTGCAACTGCGGGATCTCCGTCACAGGCGCCTGGGGCGGGTTAATGAATTAAACAAATGAATTGGCTGCCTGCCAGCAAGTGGCCCCCACTTGTCAAATTGGTCTGTGCTGACTGTGCTGGACAACAACAGCCGAGCACACAAACAGTGGCCAATTGGTAACGCTGACATTGGGCTGAGTTCATGCCTAAAAGCAATTCATTCACCCACTAATTCATTCATTGACCGTTCATTCGCCTCGAGGCAATTGCCGGAAAGCCTTCAGAGGCACTTACACGGCGAAAAGCATCCATTTGGACATCCCCACTGCCTTTTGCTTCTGTGTGACAACATTTTATGTGCGTCGTCCGTCCGTCGTTGGTCTCCTGCGTCAAAACGATGCAATTCCAACTCGGACTCGGACGACGACACATTCGCATAATTCCCGTAAATTCTTTCGACGTATTGAAAAAAGAATAGCAGGATAATAATGATTAAGTGATTGTCAATGATCATCTTGTTTCCAGGTAAGAATTCTTCAGATCGAGTGGCGAATGGTTGTAGGACAGAAGTTGAGAAGAGGAGAGATGATCGAAGATGGGTGAATGGATCGAAGAATTGTTCTGATCTGATCGCGAGGTGAGGGGAACGAACGAAAAGATTGAATAGAAAGGGGCGAGGGGGGAGAGGGGGGGGGAGAGCATCGAATGGGATGGACTGTGGGGGGGGGGGGGGAGGAGATCGAAGGGGTGGACGGACGGACCGAGACGAGACTGATTGACTGAGTGAATGGCCAACGGATGGGAGAGAAGGAGGGGACAGAGTCAGTCAGTCCGTCCGCAAGCTGGAAGATGAGTCTGGAGAAGAGAAGTTGGGACAGTGAGTGGACGCAAATCGCAAACATCCAAACATCAGTGTGATGGTAAAGGACGGGGAAGCGCGGGCAGAGAAAGCTCATTGAATTTCGGACAAATTTTAACTGATTTCGGAGACCTTAAGAAAAAGAGCACTGACCAATCGGACGGACGATAGAGCGAATGAATGGGAAGAATCTGACGCCGAAGACGTACACGTAAAGACTGATGAATGGGAGGACAGAGACAAAAGAGAGGTCGGCGGAGGGCTGACGGATAATCCGCCCAAAAAAACCAAACAATTGTTTGACCAATTGGACGAGATGAATGAACAAAGAAAAGAAGGCATAGCACAAACAAATAGAGGCGATGAACGGCGGACCATTGGAAGTATTAAATATCCGCCGATTGGATGAATTCCTTTCAAATCATTTTCATTCATTATTTTCTTGGGCTCAATGCATGCCTCCTCTGCGTAAGCACGCATTTTCGGTGCCTCTGCGGACCTTTCGGCAAGGCCGTGCCGGGGGATTGCTTTTGGTCCAAAGGATACGGTAGGGACCGGGTGGGATACGTTATCGAAGGCAGCAAAAAAAGAGACAACAGGGAGGGAGGCGAGAGAGAGAGAGAGAGAGAGAGAGAGAGAGCGAAATACGAATCCGATTACCACTTCTTATCTGTAGTCAGCTGTACCGGATTTTACTCTACTTCAAGATACAATCTAAGTTTCTAAGGCTTAAACCGTCAAAAATTAACTTCAACATTTTCTTAAACTTTTTCATCTTAAAATTCATAGAATTTTGGGGTCGAAACGACCCAACCCCCCTTATCTTTACATATGTTTATTTTTTCTTTTATAAATAAAAAAGGATGTGTCGACTCTCACAAACCCTTAAACTCTCTTCTTTCTCTCTCTTTTGCTGTGTCTGACCTTTTCATATAAAAACTAAACGCCAAATAGGCAACATGCCACACATTATTCAACTAAAAAGCCAATGTTTGGCTCGCTGGCGCGCCATCGTTTTGTCAACAGCTCGTTTTGTCAACTCAGCCAAAAAGGCTCGTTTTGTCAACTCAGTCAAAAAGACACGATTTGTCAACAGC
>JAKKIK010001466.1:0-16184 GCA_024500135.1 Heterodera carotae | reverse complement strand
CGATTCAGTCACTTAAAAAGATTACTGCACTTGACAAAAATCCTTTCCCAGCACAACATACCTGCCGACGAAAATTAGACGACGATGACATGTATATCAAAAGGATGAGAAAAAGACTACTGTTTCATTTTAATACATGTCGCAATTACGGCATTTAAAATCTGTAGTCTGAAGAATGGAAATGTCAATGCTGCTGAGAAACGTATTATAAAAGGGCTTATTTCTCAATAACTAAAAAATTAAATTATTTGAGATGAATTTGAACATATTGGAATTATATGCAATCGAATAAGAAATGAGCTCTTCAAAATTAAATGTTTTTAAAATCCTATTTTGCATTATATAAATAAAGCAAATAGGGCTGGACTCAAACTTACAAATGAGCAGCTAAAACTCTTGCACATCTGTGTACGCAATAATAACAAACAATACAATAGTAAATATAATTTAACAAAAAAATTATCTTGCAATTTAAGACATTGTGACAATCAATGATTCCAATCGCGGTAATTTGAACAGGTCTATAGTTTAAGAAAATTGAAAAAGGGTTAAATTCTTTTAATAAAAATAAATACAACTATTTTTTCAAAATAGGATTAATCTAAAAGGTTGATATGGACAAGAAATACCAAAAGAATAATTGAATTCATTATAAAATACTAAATAATAAAATTATTAGCCAAAAAATTATTTTAAAAAATTGCGAGCTTAATTATTATAATGAACTAACTTTTTTTTTTTTTTTTGTAATCACGTGCTACCACATGAAGAAATCTGCGGACTTAATTTATTCACAACTTCTGGTCAGAAATTTTATATAGAAGCGTAGTCTAAGCCAGCTCAGTGAATTTAATGATGAAATCTACAAATAAAAAATCAAAACATGCGGACAAATAAAACTAATTTAAAAATTTGAAGTAAAAAATATTTTTAACATTAAAACAATTGAGTAATTAAAATTCTTAGTTAAACAAAATCAGTGTAAATGATCTAAGTCTACATAATGCTCACTTAAAATGTAAAAAAACGAATACCTTAAAATAGAAACAAGATGGAATTCATCTTAATTTCTTTTTAATCTTTTATATACTTTAGTGATGTTTTTGCATAATGATTAATTGGTTGACAGGTCATTCAGGAGCCGATTTGCGAATTCCAACTTCAGACCACGATGCGGCCTTGGTGATCCAATCTTTTCCGTCCTTACGCTTGACACGACATTCTTCTTGCAGAGCATATCTGTTGCTTTTTTTGGGCAATAAAGGTTGCGAGTTTCCAGGATTGCATTGGTGTTGCCGATTTAACCGGACGGATTATGTTAATATTTGATCACTTTCTCGGAAACTTTTACAAAGTCTATAAGATATTTAGTAATATTGTTAATTTTTTTTTAATTTTGCAATTTTCTTTAATAGTAATAAAGTAGAATGAATTTTTTTTTCTCCTTAAAATTTTTAAAATTATTTTGCTATTTCTCTTTGGGTATTATTATATATTTATGTTTATATAAATATCTTTACTTCGAAAATAAATATTTTAACAAAAAAGGATATTTGGCTTTTATAGCCGAATGAATTATAATTGTTTTTATGAGTCAAACATATTTTTTATCTGTCGTATTTTAATCCGTTTCAAAATCGCTGTCTGATTTAAGTTGAAAATTTAATGTGTCCTTGTTTAGAGGGCACAGAATTGCACGCTCGGCAAGTTTATGCCAGTTCTCAAGCGGTTTCGCGAGCAACTCTTCAGGAAAGTTTATTTAATTTTAATGCTTTGAAATTTTCAAATAAATAAATAGATAATTTTGTTAAAACAAATTTTACTGGGTTTACGGAGACCTTCTTATTATTATATCTTAACTGTATTATGTTTTTTTTTTATTCTAATTATTTGGAATTTGTTTTTTTCACCACAAAACTTTTCTAGGGTTCCCACCACGTTTTTCCGCCATAAAAAAATTTGTTTTTTTGACAACTTGGTTGCGGTGTGGTAAGCATAATTAATGATTTTTTTGGGCAATAATGGTTGCGAGTTTCCAGGATTGCATTGGTGTTGCCGATTTAACCGGACGGATTATGTTAATATTTGATCACTTTCTCGGAAACTTTTACAAAGTCTATAAGATATTGAGTAATATTATTAATTTTTTTTTAATTTAGCAATTTTCTTTAATAGTAATAAAGTAGAATGAATTTCGTTTTCTCCTTAAAATTTTTAAAATTATTTTGGTATTTCTCTTTGGGTATTATTATATATTTATGTTTATATAAATATCTTTACTTCGAAAAAAATGCTTAAATTTATCTTTCTCTTTATACTACTTTTGCAATTCTTGGTAAACGATCAATCACTAAGGAGACTATTAATTTAGCTCAATGGAGTGGTCTCTAAGAAAATTTTTTTGCTGTATTAATTGTAAATAATTACTATACTAACAATCAAGACTTGTGCTTTAAATTATAAAGTTAACATATTTGTATCCCGGTTCATTTTCGCGATTATATTACATTTACTTCTTGGTCTGAGTTCCTTTTAAACGTTTAATAAATATTTTAACAAAAAAAAGGATATTTGGCTTTTATAGCCGAATGAATTATAATTGTTTTTATGAGTCAAACATATTTTATCTGTCGTAATAATAGCATATTTGGCGCATTATGAATATTGCCGACTTGAGGCATGATTGGATGAATTCATATAGTGTAAAATTAGGCTGTGTATTATTGATAAAAAAATTTTAGTAATACATTAATAAGCCTTAAATATTTTATTGCACATATTTTAAGAAAATTATTTATTA
The DNA here is from genome assembly GCA_024500135.1 of Heterodera carotae. NCBI lineage: Eukaryota > Metazoa > Nematoda > Chromadorea > Rhabditida > Heteroderidae > Heterodera > Heterodera carotae. Next base: position 13,384 of record JAKKIK010001466.1, on the reverse strand, counting down.
AAACAATACGATGTCTATTAGCAATTTTAATCTTTTACAATTAACATGTTTATGAGTTTTGAATTAATAGGCTTATTATAATTTATTTTTACAACTAAGGGTTTTGTTTAAATTTGAAAATTTTTCATCTTAAAAGTTCTCTGCGTAGCTGAAATTACTTGGAGCGTCGGACCGTAATGTACAACAAAATTCTATCACGTTTTTAATGTTTCTGTATATAGCTTTATCTTTTCTATATGTTTTATTAAGTTTTGCTTTCTTGCACTTTTTTTATAATAATAAATGTCATTACGTTTTGGTTTTAATTTGCTACAGGATACGCCTTCTTTTCGCAGTATTTTTAATAGCAAAATAACAAATTAGGTTGGGTATTCAATTTTAAATTAGTCGTATAATTCCAACGACGCATTGTCTAATTGTGAGTCTAATATTTATTTTCTAATTTTTCAACTAAATTTGCCAACTTGACGTGAAAACGGACTCTTGTTCTTAGGGTTCATCTTCATCTGAATAAGTAACAGCCTTTTTTGTTACAATTCAATGCTGCATATATTTGTTCCTTTAAATTTTAGTTAAATTTTCTCAGGTTGATTCGGAAAATTTTACAAGTCAATAATATTGTTTACTTCTAACTTCATATTTTAGCATTTAATGAATTAGCAATTTTTCTTAGAATTTATAATGGTGCTTTTTTAACTTTTTAAAATGAGGGTAAAATTTTTAGATTAGTCGTGAAAAATAAGGACCAAAGCGTGCCATTCTTTGCCAATGTTTTTTTTCATTTTAACCCTTATTTGTCAGTTCATATAGTAGATTTATAATGTTGTAAATAATAATATTCAAACTTTTTAACATTTTTTTATTTACACATTTTTGTAGTACGTATAGATTTGGTTGATATAAATTTTATTTTCCATGCCATGAGTCTCATGTTGTTCTTTTTTCAGGAAACTTAATTTAACGATTAATAAATTAAGTTTTTCCAGTATTAAAAAATAAATATTTTGGTTCTGGCGTAATATTATTATCGCCTTAATGGATTAAAAACATCGAGCCAAATAATCGCTATTTTACCTTATCAATTTTAATTGTCTTAGAATTAGTTTCATTTCATTATTTAATGAACATTCAGCGAAGTCTTTTATTTTTAATTTTCAGCTTAAATTTTTTTCATGATTAACGATCGCTTCTTCGTACTACCGACAGTCTGTGAGGCGTATAGCTATCATTTTGTAATAGAATTATTTAATATTTTCTTGATTTTCATTAAATATTGCTAATGTTTCGAATATGAGCATTTACCGCCAATGCTGTGCCTTTTTCATTCATATTCTTATGAACGCACTAATTTGTATTCTAAATTAATCAATCCATACTTGATTATTAAAATTAAGTCCAATTGCTTGCTATTCTCATGGTGTCGTGGATATTTCTTTTAGTCTTTCTTTTCTTTTGGCATACTTTATATTTTTACAGAATGTAGAAATAGTATTATTATTATCTTTTTGTTTATTATTTGACGCCAAGTCCGTTTATTTGCAAATTTTTGGAAATTACTGAATTAGCCTTAAACTCATTAACAATATAATTTATCAATTGTAAATTCGAGATTTACTTTTTTAATTTTTCGTTTATTTTAGGACCTTAACTTGGACAGAAATAAAGTTTACAGGAGAATATTAAGTCATGGCATCAAGAGTTAGCCAATTTATAACTTGTTGACCGGCTAACATTTTACCTTTAGGAACATATAATTATGAAATGAAATAAAAGAAAATAAAAAAAATTATCTACAGAAGACCATTCATTTGTTGACCTTTCTATTTTCAAGGAAATTTTTTTTGATAGGTTCGTGTAATATATTGCGAGATTGTTAAACTATTTCACTGAATGATCGGTGGGCCGGAAGTTGGGATATTGATGGCAAATAGTGAAATTGATTGATTGACTGATCTATGAGGATTCGTTTGGCCAGAGGTTTGAGGTTGATTAGAGATGTAAATGTTGTGGACTAAAAAAATCGGATTGAACGATGGTTTGAATCCAGATATCTCTCCAATAGGCAGATTTATCGCCGCAGATTTCTTCCATCGCGAATGAGTTATTGTAACTGAATTTACAATTCATTAATTCAAATAAATTTTTAAATAATTTATTTTTTTTTCAATTTGGTTTGTCATTAATGCGTATAGATTTAAATGACACTTCAATTATTTTATTTTGCAAAGCCAGATTGAATATGCTTAAAAGTTTAAATAATGTATTTATATCTTTCTGTGTATTATTTTAATTGGATAATTGAGAATTTTATAAAAATTTTTCTTTTATCAAGAAAATAAAGGAAATTTTGCCAGTAACATGAATTTATTAGAAGTCATGATCAATTGTTAACATTAACAAGTAAATTTCCTACGGCCGATTATATTAAAAAATTTTGTTTTTTTGCCTTAGTTTTCCTTCTTTTCACAAGAAATATTTTTCTGCAAATCAAGGGTTATGTACATTCAATGGTTTCATTATCTTCTTCGTTATTATGGCAATTTGTTAGCGAAAAACTTTTTTCTTCCAGTTTATTAATTTTCTTGTTGTAAAATTGGACCACATGTTTCATTATGACTTTTCGCTATCTCGATATTAAGGTTGTGAAGCCACGCCCCCCCCCAGAATTTTCAACCGATATATTCCGACAATTATACTTAGGGTGATACATACAGTTTATTTGTATTTTTTTAATAACAGAAAATTTAATTAAGGTCACCTTTTATATGATCTGCCGCAATTTTTTTCACCTTTTCAATTCTTGCTTTTTCTGCCGGGTATATACGACGTCGCGGAGCAGGAGCTTTTGGTCAGAACATAAGTTTTGATACCCGATTTTTTTTGGAATTAAAAAATTCTCAACGCTGAGATTCACTTTCTCTATTTTTTATTTTGTAGATTGATATGTTCTCTTTTCATAATGACCCAAACATTTTAACCAAAATTCTCAAATTTTGCATAAACATTGTCCTAACTATATTCTCTCAAAATAACTTTTCAATAGATTTTTTGTTTGAATTTTCAATGAAATATGCATTCTCAAACTGACCATGGTTTAAAATGCCTAAAATTAGTTTTTGTGTTATAATTTTGTTTAAATAAAATCAAAATGGGGGAAAAGAGTTGAAATGATAGAGAGCATAACAATCTACAAAATAAAAAAGAAGTAAATGAATTTATTAAAATTAAAAAAGTTATGAATTTTTAAACATTGGAAAAATTTGGGTATCAAAACTTATGTTCCACCCTAAGTACTACGCCATAAAAGCAAAAAATTGGTCCGCTTTTGCAGCTCATGTGACTATAATATGTAAATACCAAAGGTTTTAAAACAATTTTGCTTTGGCTTAAGAACTTTTTTTTTAGGTGCAAATATTGATTAATAATTCATTAAAAGTATTTTTTAATATTTCATTTCATATTAATCTCTTAATTTTTTATTCTTATTTTTAGTTTTTGATTTCATTAACATCTCATAACAGAACGAGAAAAATATTACGTACAAAGAGTAAAAAGTTGAAAATATTATTAGTTTAAATATTAGAGCAGGATTCGCAATGGAGTCTCACAAATCAGGGAGAGTCACCATAAAAGTTTTAATACACATGGAAATTCCAAGCAATATTCGAAAAAACATCAACTTAACACTTTGGTAAAATTGTGATTAACGATCGTCATTTATAATTAGACCAGTTTTACAAAAAAAAACAATAAATGAAGCATAATATGCCAAAAAAAGAACTTAACAAAATATTAAATTCCTCAATTAAAAAATATTGTTGTGTCACGAACAAACATTAATAAATAGTTGAAAAAGATAAACTACATGTATAAAATGCAATTATAGCGCTCAATATATTTTAGAAGCCATCAAAAGGATTAAAAATAATTTATTGGTAATAAAACAAAGCTAGAGCATAATAAATATCATCTAGTCAAACGCAATAGATTTCATATAATTCCCTAATACAATTTAAGTTTTAACATAACTAAATAATTATGAGAGAATGATCGTTAAATATTAATGGATATTTAAAAGCCTTAATATCAGAATCAATCAACCTTTATAAAAAAAAACTTTCCCTTGAAATTTGAACAGAAAAAAGGTAATCAAATTGGCAGTTCTGAATATAACTGTATAAAAGCAAATTAAAATTGTACATGTATTTAAAAAAATATTTAATTATGAATTCTAGACACAAAAAAAATATTTGTTACAATTCAACTTTGTATTATCGTTAATATAGCTTAAAAATTGTTTCCAGCATCGAATTTTATTTTTATTTAAATTTATCTAGAAAGACTTAACAGGTTGAGTTATAACTAGCTAGTTTTATCAAGAATCTCAAATTTCCTCGATAAAAAAGTCTAAAAATTTTATAAAATTCGAATTCAACAAAATAACTATTATATCAAATCAATATTGGCTCATAATCACAAATACGGTTCTATGTCGTGATTGTCAAGTCACCAAACTAGCCTTGTTTAGCACCGAAGAATTAAACGTATTAAAAATTTTTAAATAAAAAAAATTCGAATTTTTTGTGAAGACGCAATTACTTTAGAACGGCGGGGGTTGCGAAATATCCAGCTGGATGTCGATTCAGATGACGTCACACATTTATCATTTAAACAAGTGCAAATAGTTTTGCATTTTCCTTGAATAAGTGTCAAACCCATCTCATATAAACAGAAAATATTTATTTTCATAATTCTAAGGCTACAAAAAAATAAAAATTAATAAAAAAATGATTGTGCCCTGATGCCAAAGTCTGAAATGAGAAAAATGAATTTTAAATGCATATTAATTCTCAGGACAATAACATTATATCTGGCTTGCATATTCAAAATAATAATTTTACTATCTAATGAAAATAAAAAATAATTAGTCCCAGGGAGACTACTTAACAATAGATAAACCATAAAAAACACATAATCCAAAAGAAACAAAAAATTATAAAAAATAAATTAAAATTATTTGATGTTATCTAAAATCAAAAATATTTATTGGATAAAAAACTGACAAATAATTGGCTTCTTTTCGATTTACTAAAAAAATTAATAATTGAAGATTTTTTGTTCTTAAGTTGTTTATAAGTTAGTACAAATTAATAAAAACTGCTCTCAGAATGATAACAACTTTAGTGCCACACATATGGATACAATGATGACCAATCATTAGACACTTTCAGATACTTTGAAGTCAACCGTAATAAGATTTATGAAGTTAATATAATTAACAATAAATTTAATTTAAAATGGAGATTAAGAAAAATTGATTGATGTAAGCGAAAAAACTCAAATACCCTAAATTAAGTTTTGTAATGAAGAACATGACAAAATTAATAAAACGAATTTAAATGGAAAAAATGAAATTCTAAATTGTCAGTGGCGACAGACTTGAAAATGTTTTATCGTTGTTGGCCGCACCAATAACTTTGACCAAAACATAGGAAAATTGAGGCGAAAAAATTCATAAATAAAACGTATAAATAAATGATTTAAATTAAAAAGCTGTAGATCCATTACTCAAATATTGTTTAAAATTTCCTAATAATAATAGTTCTAAATATAATAAAAGAAATTTTGGTAATAATTAAATAATGCCATTTTTTTGATTTTTTTTGTACATTTTATTAGTTTTTATTTCTATAAACATAAGTCGTGCTTTGCATAACCAATAACAGCCTTTTTGTACAATCGTGCCCTTTTTGGTGGCGGTAGTTAAATAGTCTATTAAATTATATTTATAAAAGTTTACTTGAATACTTGAGTGTGTTGAATCATTAGCAATTGATGAATTTACTTTTAAAATTTTTAATAATTAATTTTTTTTTTAGTTCATTACCTTTAGCTTGTTGCCACGAATAATACGACTCCAAAATCGAGTGACATTAATGGAAATTTTAGGCTCAATGGAGAGATCAGATATACAGCTTATAATCTTTTTTATACAAACACATTATTTTTTTTGCAATTAATTTTGAACTTTTCTTTTCATTACTTACTAAATAATTGTCAACGATTAAAAAGCATTTCTTATATTTAATTTTTGTTATCAGCTTATCAATGTTTATGATTTCTTGGTTGATCTTATAAGGAAAATATTTTATTTGAGAAAAGTTAATGGATTAATAATTTTTTCATGAACATAAATGAATCTAAATTAGTTTCAACAGATAATTACATTTTTTATAGACATGTCTTAAATATAAAATGGCTAAATTCATGCCCGTTTATTTTTTTTAGTTCTTCCGATCATTTTCTTCACTAGAATTTCCACTACGAATATATTTATCTCCAACGCGTACATCGACCTTGAGGGCTAACCGCAACTTGCGGCCCGAAATATGCTGCCCGAATTATGCGGCCGGAATTATGCGAAAAAAAAAAATTCATAAACATAATCGTTAATTTTTTATTTCCTTTGTCAGGCTTATAAATGCACGGGCTAAAACTGTTAATCATCCCATTGATAGAAATTATTCCAGCCAGTGTTGAGATGGACTTTATCGTACACAAACTTGAAAGTAAAGGTTTCGGGCTAGGAAAACGGCTTCTCAGCGTACGATGGTACCCCTCAAGAAGAACAGAGCCATGGTGGTTCCACAAAGGAATTGGAAAAATAGGTTGATTTCCAGCATCAGCCAGATATAGGTTCTACTGTAATCATGATGCATAAAAAATGATTGAAATACCGTCTAAAATACTCATAAATTGGCTGTGCAACAATTGGTGCACGTTGTTCCAGAACGAAAAATGCTTCTTCGACCTGATCAATACGCAATATGGAGAGCGAAGCGAGTGCCGTTCGTATTGCGCTATTAAACCTTCTCTCTGAATATTCCATAGAAATATAATAAAACAGCATGATTATATTATGAATGTTTTTTTTCGCATATTTCGGGCCGCATAATTCGGGCCGCATATTTCTGGCCGCAAGTTGCTCACCACCTTTTATTTATCATTTAATCCTTGTCATAATAAGTTCTTCCATATTTGGTATTATAACTCGCAGATATTACATTGCTTTATTCCTTGTATCTTTTTCTATTTATGTACAATAAATAAGTGATTTTTATCTTGAAGATAAACGTAAGTTTTGACTAATAATTAACTAAATAGTGATCGATAGTGTTGTTCTTTCCATTTATGTTCACTAAATCGATTTAATTAAATTTAAATTTCAAGCCAAGAATTTTTAATTAGGTTGATTTAAGTATGTGTATTCCAAAATTTATTGCAATATCTTTATGTTCAATATAGCATCCATCTGCTAATCACGAATTATTAATAAGTATAACATTCAAAAAATATTATAATTATTCGTATTTTAAGCTGGCGGCAAAGCCCACCACGATTTGCACCAGCCCATAATCTTGGTTGCGTGGTCTGCTTGGTTACAGCAGGTGATTCAGTATATGTATTTTTTTTTGATAAAATATTTAATAAGAGATTGTTTGTTTCTTACCATGATGATGCCTAGTGTAATTTTTCATAATTTTATTGTATTAACAGTATAACTTTTACGCGATTTGTTTTTATATTAAATAAAGACCAAGGTATTTTTCTCGCAAAGATTCGTTGAGTTCGTTTAGAAATGCGTAATTTTTATTTTTCACAATTTATAATTTAAATATTTTTTCAATTGTATCTCTAAATAATTAAATACAATTTATTTATAATCTTATTAAATTGCATAAAGTCTTTGTATAGTAACATGAAAACTTTAAGTTTTTCTGCCATTATATGATGCTAAATTTCTTTTACAACGTTTTGCCAAATGGAACTCCTCGCTTTATTAGTGTTTAATAAAATATTGTTATTTGATTTTTCATTCAAACTTGATTTCTGTATTTATAATTAACAAAAACATATATATAATATCATTAAAATAATTAAATATTTAACCACCTAAACTCATGTGTTTCATTTGGGTGTTGGTTTTGAAAAATCAAATGCACAATAATTTGTTTGTTTGAATTTTCAGGTCTTGTAATTGATCAATTTGTCTTTAAATTATCTTCTTATTCAGTTCTTTTGAATTTTGTTAATTAATAGTGTAGAAACCTGAAAGAAATGACCAGTTGTATTGCTTTTTCTAATTAAACCATTTAAAATTTTGAAGAAGACAGAAAGTCCTCTGCTGCATGCTTTTAAGCCCATTTGTGGTAACGTTTAAGTGAATTATCGCTCTTAACATTAATAATGGTTAATCATTGTCATCTTTTTCTGGATGTTAGGCTTGCTGAGACACAAAGGTGAAAGGACTCATCTCTTAGTTTTTTCAAGTTTTGTTAAGTTATTTTTTTTATTTGAAAAGGTTTTTTTGGTTTTTTACTGTCCTATCTGAGAATTGTTGTTAATTTCGATCTGTAAAATTATCTGGTTTAATTCCAAATACTTTTCAATTAACTTATTAACAAAAAGAAAAATAAACATCACGCTTACACTAACAAATTTTTATGCATATTTATGGTAAAATATTTAGTAAAACTATTTCTTACCATGATGATGCCTAGTGTAATTTTGCATAATTATTTTTTTCAATTAGGCTCAAGATAAACGAAGGGTGGTTAATCGACTTGACCAATTCTCTATTGACATGTACTTTTGGCATCCGGGATCTATAAGTCTGTTAATGTTACAATTATATTTAATTATGCTCTAAAATTAAATGTTTTATTTTCTCGAAGAAAATCGTATAGCTTAGATATGTCGGTAAGCTTTGCTTCTAGACATAAAATTATTAAGATTTTCAAAAATTTTCGACGACCAATTTCAAGCAGTCAAAAAATTTCACAAAAAGACCGCCAAATTTGGCACCGTATTTATCTAATAGGAGCCCCCTGCTCATTTGAAGTCCCTCATCTTGACCAATAGATTCATAATTTAGCTTCCAAATATATTAATCACTGCTAACATTTTTTTTGGCATTGGACTCAAAGAAAACAATTTTTTATGGGAGACGGGGGCGACTGCCGGTACCGATAGGCGCCGGAAAGAAAATGACACTTTTAAGCGGATTTTGTTAATTAAATTTGCCCATAAAGGCGGCAAAATTTTCCTCTAAATTTAAATCCTTACCAATTCAAAAGTTAATGATTCAATATATTTCCCATTCCCTCTTTTCAAATTTGTTTTCGTGCAGCATTCTTACCAGTGCAAAACCTGCACCAAAAAGATCGGGTCGGGTTTTGGGGGCAAAAATATTGGGTCGGGTTTCGGCTCGGATGAAAAAGCTCGAGTCGAGTTTCGGGTCGTCAAAAAGACAGGGTACCGGGTTACGGGTTTCGGGTAACCCGAAACAACCCTGGTAAGCAAGCCTTCGACATACCTAATTAACAATGATAATACGGTATTAAAAATGCGATCCTTCGCCCACAGTTGTAATTCAGCAACACATCTTTAGGCTTCCCGTCCTTCCCGAATTTTTTGGCTATCAGGTCTCTGTGAGGTTCCTTTTTTAGTGGAGGTAATTGCATAACATTTTTGATCATACATTGTTCAAAAATATATATAAAGCGATAAAACTGTTGATTAGCTAAATCGACATTTATGTAGGTGAAGTGTCTTAGTCGAATGTTCATTTATATACATCATTATTTTTGATTGGGACCCTAATTATGTTTAAAAGTGTTGTCTCGTTTACTCTTCGAATGTCGCTATACCAAATTTTCCTTGGTGCTAGGTCGTTTCGTAAATCCGCCACTTTTTGCAAGTTTTTGACTTATAAGTGACTATAACTTTTTTATTACTCCACCAATTTCTATAAATTTGATATCATTAGAAAGCTAAGGGTGTTTAGAAGCAATGTTTAAGCAGAAGCTAAGCGATTAATCGACTTTAAAAAAAGTTGTACATAAAAATATGACTTTTTGGCAGTTTAAAACCGTAACTTTTTTTAGAGTGGATTAATTGCTTAGCTTCTGCTTAAGCAATGCTTCTAAACAACTTTAGCTTTCTATTGATACCAAGATCATTAAAATTTGTAAAATAATAAAAAAGTTATCGTCATTATAGCCCAAAAACTTGCAAAAAGTGGCGGATTTACGAAACGCCCATAGTGGCGGAATTTACGAAACGACCCAGCACGATTTTCCTTTAGTTGAATAGGTATTCAAGTAATATTGATGAAAGTTGCATACGGCGGAATATAAATATATCAAATGTAAAAACATTTAAACCTGTTAATAATTGCTAACAGACCTAGCCAAGTGTCGGTCTGCTTTCAGCGACCATGACACAGAGTCTGTCTGCTTAAGCAGTGAAATATGCAATTTATGGATAAAGCCTTTAAATTAATGAATATTGATACAAATTAGTTAAGAAAGTTGTTACTAATTAATATGGTTTAAATTATTGTATGTGAAATAAATCCATTTAAAAGAAAAAAATTACATTCACTTGTATTTTGAACAGCCATAGAGGTCTGCTGTGTGACATGAAGCAGATATTTTTCATGCAGAAATTCGCGCACCGTGGGAGCAATTCAGGGCTTCAAGGACACCTTGGAGAATTAAAAGCGAAAAATATATGAAAAAATAACAACAAAAAAAAGATTACAGGGAAATAATTCTTTAATTAAAAAATACCAGATATAATTTTAAATATTGAAATAAAAACTTAATTGTAAAATAAGTGAAAAAATCTCAAAAAAAAACTAGATTGATCAATTCAAAAATAGATCTTTCGGCATAAAGACCCTACCCAATACATCAAAAATATTAATCCTTATAAAATATAAATTAAAAATAAAGGTAATGATAAAAAATGCTGGGGGACAGAGAGATTACTAAATAAATTAAAATGAACAAATTGGAAAAAAGCTATTATAGCACTTTAGTTTAAATTTTATAAAGACTTAAAAATAATAATTTATAAAAATTCAAAAAAAATAATAATTTATAAAAATTCAAAAGGCAAATAAAACCCTAAATGAACAATTAATTAGAAAAAAATATAAGATTCAGAAATTACCCTTCCAATCTAATGTACAATGAAAATAAATAATAATTAATGTGAACCACTATTAAATTTATATATATTTTAAATTCAATTTTGGAATACAAAAAGAAATACGAATAAACAATTTTTATTAGTATCAACTAATTAATACAAATGCATTGTTATTTATTTCAATTGGTGTATAACATAAGGTATTTCAAAGTATAAGTAAGAATAAATTTAAACGTCTTAAAAAAGAAGGTTTTTGTATATTAAATTTCGAATAAGTCGCCCGCTAACGACAAACGTCACGCCACTCATTTATTAACACAAGAAAATTATAGCGAGAACCTCCAAAGTCGAAGCATACGATGGACGATACAGAGATGTAACTTCGCTTAAAGAAAACTAATAAAATGATTGGAAGAAATAAAAAAATAATTAACGCGCAGGAATCAGCCATTTTATATTTTAGACAATATTTTGTCTCCAAAAATGTAACCAACTGCTAAAACTTAAATTTATTTATGTTGATGGGATGCCAGGATATGTGGTGGGAGCCGGCTTTTGGTCGGAAATTTGGGGCGGATTAATGGTGGCTACACTACTAACGCATGTTTGCAAAGAAGGTATTAAAGATGTAAAAAAGTCGAATATTCGTTATAGATCGTAACAAATAAGATTTTTAAAATAAAAGACATTACTATATTCAATAATAAAACTTAATAATTTAACACTCTAAAATTACTTAGTCGCTGCCAAACAGGAAACGGAATAGAGACAAACGATAAAATTCGAAGCAATTTTTTCAAAGTAATCAAGGAAAGATGGATTTACCAAATAAAAGTTAAGACAAATATTCATTATAAATCATAGACAAATAAAATTCTCTGCCAAACTGTAGAAGTAAGAAAGAACGTTGGTTAACCATAAAAAGACATTGGCAATTATTATGCTGGTTGTTATTGGACGAGACTAAGAAAATCCCGATGTGAAATGGTTTAATTTAGTCTTCGGTAAAGTAGACTTTTGTTCCTAATAATTTTTACATCTGTTAATTGTAATTAAGGAAAATACTATATGAAGTTTTTAAAATCATGGCAATAAATAATAAAATTACGCGATTGCCAAAAAAATGGCAGTTCAAATGCATTTAAAGTAGAATAATTATCACAGGAACTAAAAAAAAATCTAAAATTTTAACTTAAACAGTCATTATCATATGTTAAATTATAAATCAAAATGTGGCCAACCCAATTTTGTGGCTGATTTATAGCGCTGACGCTAAAAGAATTCTTGGGTCGATTAATGCACGAGTTCTTAAAAGTCGCGATATTTCGTAAGCTTAAACTAAAAAATATTTATAGCATGATGGGGAAAATGAAAAACTCAAAAGTTTAATTTAACATTTTTCTTTTCTTACAACAAAATTAAATTTCGCGAAAAAAATAAAAGGAAGTATTACATAAAGAGATAATTTTTGAGCAAAATGCATAACTTCTTTCCACATTTGAAAACAAAGACTGTGCGAAATTGCATTCTTCTTGGAGCAAGATATAATACTAAGAAACGGAGACATTGGATCGCCAAATTTCTCCCAGCATCGCCAAATTATATATTTTTTTAATGGCCTTACTATCTAATTTTATAAAAATTACATATTTATTCACTAAAACTTATCTTGAAAAAGTGTATATACTTATATTAAATCAAAGCCGCTAAATTTTTGGAGCGATGATCGAAATATCAATTAAAAATTTTATAAATCGAAATTAAAAACAAAATCAACAGGACTTCGCATCGCATAAACCATAATAATATAAATAAGGACAGTAAAAAAACTAAAGAAAACCTTTTACATTATTAAGAAATAATACAAACTCAGCAAAAAATGTAAAAAAAATTTGGTTTGCTATAAGTATAAATTTAACCACAAATTTATAAGCTCAAAAAGTGCCAAACCCAAACATCCATGCCTTTGCTGATTGCCTTGGCACGACTTCTGTTTCTACTATCTTCTTATCAAAAAAGGTATCAATTATGAAATCTAAAACAAAAATTGAAATTAAAAAGTAATTGGTAATGAATTATTAACAAATATTTTGTACAAATAGTATCTAAAAAAAAATTATAGAACGAATTAGCAGCATAAATAAAAAAGTAATAACGCCAAAGAAATGTAATGCTAAAATTTATAGTCTTGAAAATGCCAAATCAATAAATCAATTTATCCTATATATTAAATGAGAAAATTCCGTAGCATTTTTATTTTTTGAATTGAGTATTAAAGCGAATTGCCTGAAGCTGTTGTTTATTCACCGAACATTTAATATTCTTATTTTTTAATTTAATAAAATTTTATATGTTAATATATGCTTATAGCCTGCGTCAGATTAAA
>JAKKIK010001465.1:0-16190 GCA_024500135.1 Heterodera carotae | reverse complement strand
AAGGGAATGTGATTATAGAAGTTGAAATAGAGAATGTGAAAAAAGATGAATAATATTAAAAGTTTATTGTGTAGAAAGTTAGAAAAGAAATAGATTGTGTTTACGTGGGGGGGGGGGGGGGGGGGGCTGGATACGGGCCTGGTACACGCCCCATTGATCCTCCAGTTAACCATGATTGCCTGGTGATCAGTGATCATTACTATTCATTTTGTTGTCGTTGTATTACAAAATGCAAATTAAATTATGTATAAATTTTTTTTCTCTTTTATTTTTTAATTTTGTTAAAAAAACTCCCGGAGTGTTGTGTGGTCGGCCACTTGTTGAGCACGCTCATTTTTAACAAACATTTAATCAAGCTAAGGTTCAAACCGTATGATGGGCTTTTGAGAATAAAGAATTTTGGTTCAGCTCTCTTCTACCTCAGTGTTAGTGATGGAAATAATTTATATCAAAAAAAAACATATCCATGCCAGCGGGGATTCCGCGTATTATCCGGGTATGGAAACGATTTAAGTTCCATAAAAGCGGTCATGGATTGCTCTGGTTAATACAAACTTTGGCTTATGGCTCTATGCACAAACTTGAAAGGCATACCTAAAAATGCCGTAAAATTAGCGCACGTTTAAAAACTGCCATAAAGCTATCACATTGTAAGGATATGATCGATCGCTGAGCGGATAAACGCCGAAGGGCGAGGGTTATTGAAAATCGGCTAATGGGCCTGGTAGCTCCGAGGAAGCGCTGTCCATGAATTGGATGAAGGTCGTGGGTTCAAATCCCCCTCCCAGGTATTAATATTTTGCCGATTTTTACTATGTACTTTTAACCAAATGAGTCGACGCAAAAATAGTGATTTAAAGATTTAAATTAAACAATATTTACCAATTTTGTCCGTTAACTTTTTAATTAGTCCAACTTTCAGCTCTTCCCTAACATTAGTAGCTTCAAAAACAATAGCGCATTCAAATGTGCACCAAGCTGAAAGAAACTGGCTAAAAAACAGAAAAAAAAAGTTATGGACAAAGCCCGGAAGGGATGTCACCAATAAATTCACTTTTTATTTGAAAAAAAATTAATTTAATATTCAACAAATTTGGTTATTCATGATCATGATGATGAAATCGGAATACATATGCAGTGCCAAGAGGATTTCCGGCACCGGCCGTCAATCAGCTGAATTGCGAAAAATCAATTAGGGATAAAGCAGTAAGTCCCCCCCCCCTCCCCCACCAATAAAATGCTATGACACTTTTGTGGCAATGTATTTCCATCAATTATTGGCTTTCAATATATGTCTATGCCATTTGTCATCATATGATTTATGAATGAGTGAGTGAGTGTATGATCAGCGACAATTGCGGAAATATTATGTAATATCACATGAAAAAGTGCTGTGTGCCAAAGCGGCGCCAACATTTCATTTCTTTTTGTTTGCCTATAAAAAGGTGACTAATTCAGAAATCGGCACATTCTTTCCATTTAATTTTATATTTAAAAATAAAAAGTGCCAAAAATGGCTGCTGCTGATGCTTCATCCAAATGTTATTGTTTGCTGCAAATGCCATCTTTATCTGTGTTCTCTGCCCTATTTCTTTTCACGATCCTTTTTAATGCCACTTTAACCGATGCGCAATCGCCGACCAAACGTGCCGCTGCCGACGCGCACTCGCCACCCAGAGGCTCCATCGTTGTTACACACTCGCCACCCAGAGATGCCGCCGCTATCGCACACTCGCCACCAAGAGATGCCGCCGCTATTGCTCACTCGACACCAAGCGCACACTCGCCACCAAGAGGTGCCGCCGCTATTGCACACTCGCCACCCAGAGATGCCGCCGCTATCGCACACTCGCCACCCAGAGGTGCCGCTATCGCACACTCGCCACCAAGAGATGCCGCCGCTATCGCACACTCGCCACCAAGAGGTGCCGCCGCTATCGCACACTCGCCACCAAGAGGTGCCGCCGCTATCGCACACTCGCCACCAAGAGATGCCGCCGCTGTCGTCCTTTCTCCACGTAGTGGCGCCGCTGTGAAGCGCCGAAAAATTGGTGGCACTACAAATGCCAGCAGTAGTCATCACCAAAAGCATTTGACAACAATGAGGACGACAACACATGAAGGCTCGGCCATTGGAAATGGACACCACAACCACCTGTTGCCGTCACGAAGGTTGCCAGACGAAGCAAAATATTTGTTGAGGTATTACTCGAAAATCCAAAATGGAAAAAATGGCCGCCGAAATGGACAACACGTTGTTTATCAGCACCGTCATGCATCAACAGGTGCTTGCTGTACCTAATAGTGAACATCCGAAATTTAGGTTCGGGTTTCGAGTTGATTTTCGGTTTCGGGATAAATTGACGGACCGGCGGAATCGAGGATGGGGGTTTTTTTTATCAAATCAATACCTTAAATAGTAGCATACTGTTTTCAAAAATTTCAGAAAATGTACAACAAAAATTAAAACAAATTGAAAATTATGACGCTTCAATGCTTGTTTCAAATGCCAATGTACTGCAAGTGTTAATTGACGATGCCGTCGACTGGGCCCAAAGCAATGGGCTGATTATGCGCACATGCGAACGCCAAAATAAGTGAATGAGCAAAAAAAAAAAATCCTCCATATTACTTTATTTGAAGGCCCCCCCCCCTCCATTTGAGGGCCCCCCCTCCATTTGAAGGCCCCCTACCCTAGACGAGGATTGAAAAATAGAAGTCCCGGGGTCTTCAAATAGAGAAAATGAGTGAGTGTGAAAAAGGCTAATTGTACCCTGATGCTGGTAGCTTAGTGAAGATCTCCCCACTGGCGGGATTTGGTGCCGTCCCTGGGTTCGATTCCCCATCCAGCAGGGCACACATTTTCCCATTCTCGGTCAAAAAAGCGGGACCGATTTTCCTAAAATGTTCCGTTCCCCGAACAGGCTTTGGGGGGCCGCCTTACCTGACCCATGTCTGCAACCCGGTTTTGATTTAAAACCAACTTCTGACCCCAAATAGCCAATAATTTGAAGGTCCCTAACCCGAATTTAGGTTTGGCATTATTCTTTCTTTACCTACTTTTTAGAAGTGATGTGGCACAAATTGGGCCCTTCACACTGTTTCCAACTGCATTTCCTCGTCAACAGTTCCAACAGGCTGTCGACGTACAAACGGTGGCCAGAAAATAAGAAATGATCAAAAAATTGTTTAAAATTAAAAAAAATTTTAAATTCAACAAAAACCAAGTGTCTACCGGTTCGAAGGGTCCTAAATTTTCAAATTTACCTGTTTCTTTCCCGCTGTCGGTCTGTGGACCGGAAGCTAAAATTTCGCAAATAATTTTATTTTGTTTTTCGTTTGACCTCATTGTATAGGCCATGCAATTGTTGTATTTCCGGATCACCAGTGACATTGAATTTTTGCGCAAAGTGCACGAGGATGTGATCAAGACGGACAAATTGGTGCAAAGTTTCATGGACATCATTGAGCGAGTGCACCGGGAGGGCATTCGACAGCCCATCACACTGTTCTTCCAACGAGCGGTATGTCACAAAAGTTGGGTTGAAAGCTATCCGGAATTTAATAGTACCCCGGAGGTACTAAAATAGAGGAAATAAAGAATTTTTCCAAAAATTTGTGTGATTTTAACTGAAAACTGGCCAAAAACCTTTATTTTTTGGTACATTATTGATAAAAATGATTAAAAAATCCTCTCACTTTAATAAATATGCCTATAAAATTTATAAAAAAAGAGACAAAAATTGTAACATATTTTGAAAAGTAAGTCAAAATTTTAGAAAATTTAAGAATTATTGATTGAGGACTTTCATTGTCGACATCCGGTTCCATCCCTGATATGAACATGTCGACCCATTTTCCATTTTTTGAACGGAATTGCATAATAAAGCCCCACTCTCGTCTGTGTCAGGATATCCGCGGATATCCTCTGGCACGACTAGCCTTATTATCGTGTTCATCAGATTTCTTAAAAAAACGCTATCCGTACATAGGCACACCTTGGGTAAAGTCGGCATTAAATCTCGAACGGCGGGGGGGGGGGGGTATGGGGGTCTCATTTTTTTGGTTTGAACCCGTGTTTTGATCCCGCCCAACTCTGCGATTTTTGCGTTCTCCGCTAAGATATTAAAAATATAATTCAAAATTAAAATAATTTCAAAATAAAAATCAATAATCGATTAAAATTTCTTTCTTCAGGATTATATGCTCCATTCAAAAAACACTGCTGATCAACAACAACAACAACAACATAATTCTGCTGACGATGTGCAAGAATATGAACTGAAACAGGTTAATAATAACCCGACAAAATTGTCTTTTGATTTCATTTTTTTAAAAAATGCCACCAGATCGAGGTGAACGGTTGTGCGTTGGGCGGTGCCGGCATTATCGCGCGGACAACCGCGCTTCATCAGCGCATGCTGAAAAAAGCCGGCTTTCATGCATCAAAGCAACAGGTGCCGGACAACGGTTCAGACCAGAAGACTGCAGAGGCGCTTTACCACGCTTGGTAATGAAATCAATAAAAAAAAATTTCTGGACGATTACTGTGTTTCCTGTATTAGAGTTCCGCCCCCCATGCCCCACCCCGCCCTAGCCTTTAACAGCGAAAGCCCCCTCTCCTTTAGGAGAGGCGCCCCTATAATAAGATGCCCACCTCGAATAGACCCCCCGGTTTTGAGGAGAATTGAAACTATAAAGCCCTTTTAAATAATACCCAACTTTATACGCACCAATTTGAGGTTAGGGGAGGGGGAGTTAAATTTTGTGAATCTCGTTATTCAACGGTAGAATTATCCGAATGTCTAAGAAAATCTAAAAAAATATAAAAGTTTTTGAATATGGCTAACATTTTTTAATCTGTGTCAATTCGAACAAAAAAGCCTCCCCCTGAAATAAAGTCTCCCTTTTGAGGAGGCTTGAAAAATAGAGCCCACGGGGCTTTATTTAGGAACTACGGTACATATTTTTTCATCTTGGCAATTGTACCATTAAGGCAAGTATTTGGCAATAATAATGCGGTCGTGCTTTTCCTGGTCGACACAAATTCCGACGTGCTGCAGTTTGATCGCCGTCTCATTCAGTACGCATTTGAGCGCGTGTCACATGACAATGTCGACGTTGTTCGACTCAATTTGACGGAGTGTACAGAAAAGTAATTTTAATTTACCTAGGCTTACAAGACAAAATATTAGGGTTTGTAATTTTTTTTTTTTTGCCACAAAACAATGTTTAATATTATATAGGGCATATTAGTAAATTTTTAATAATTCTGCCATGCTTAATCGGTTTTTTTCCATGGGCAATTTGGTGATTTTGGCATCTTTTTAGGATTTTTGAGGGTTTATAACGATTTAGCTATGTCGAACCCTATTTTCTTTTAATAATTGCATTTGTATTTACCGTAATTCATAAATAAAGCACCCCGGGGTTCTATTTTTCAACCCCACTCAAAAGGGAGGGGGGGCGGGGGAGGTTGTTTCTGGGTGGGGGGGGGGGGGGGGGCTCTACTTCAAAGGGAGTCTCTATATTCCAACCCATCTAAAAGGGGGGCTTTATTTCAAGGGGGGCTTCATTTCAGGGGAGGCTTTAATTTAAGAATTACGGTATAACGAAGCCGATTTTAATTAAATTGTGTATTTTTTTCTTATTAATTAATTAATTAATTAAAAAGGCTGTTTCTTGACCCGGTCGATTTTTCGCTCCGTATTGTTGACGATGGACGCGTTGTAGCGGTTGTGTTCAACCAAGTGTTGATGCTTGGCTCGTCCCCCTCGCACATGGAGCTGGAAGCACGGCTAATGATCGAACGATCAACCGCAATTGTATGCAAAAAAATATATGCACGAAATATTTTCTATATTAGACCCCCCTCTAATAGAGCCTCACCCCCCTCTTTTGAGGAGGGTTGAAAAATACCCGCTCCCCCGTCCCTACGTAAGCCCTTCCTCTAAGAATTAGGACAATTTTTGGGGAAAAAAATCTTGCCCTTTAATAGAACCCCCCTCTGTAACCTTTGATAGAGAATCACCTCCCCCATCTCCCTTTTAGTAATGTTGTAAAATCAAGCGCCCTTTTGCGAAAGCGCTTTGTGGGGCTTGAAAAATGTAGGCCCGGGGGGTTCTAATTTACAAAAAAAAGCTTTTAATGCAAATTGCCATCTTTTTCTTCCTTTCACAGAAAGCGCCATCGCTGGTTTTTGCGATCAGTCATTCAAAGAAAATCCAACAGGTTGTTTTTATATAAAAAAATTTTTTAATCAAAAATCATCCATTTAAGGTCCTCTCTCGGCCTGGCATGGTGGAACATTTCTTTCCTGGCCAACACGAAGCGCACGTGGCCGCCCAAATTCGCGCAACATTTGCTGGACTGTGGGGCTTTGAAGCAGACGCATCGAAGAATGAGCAGTTGATTCAGGTAATTTAATTTGTTTGTGCTGCTAACAATTAAAATGGCACATATTTTTTTATTTACTATATTAAAGCCCCCCCCTTGAATTGAAGGCCGGGATATTTTGGGTCTCGCCGTTTGGGCCCCAAGCCGAACTTTTGGGATCATACATAATTTTTTGGCAAAGAAATTTCTGTAAAAGATTAGATTTTTCATGATTTTATTATATCTATTGTATCATTTTGAAAATATGGTTATTTAAATCGCGAAATATGGATATTGAAATCCATAAGCTTCAACCTAAGCTAAAAACATGTTTTTCATGCGTTTCAGGCCTCCAACAGCCCAGGAAAAATTTATACACAAAATCTTAACAAGATTCACTTAAATATTCAAAAAAATTTTCCCGGCGATGGATCAATTCCTCTTAGCCGTTACTGCTTTTTGATCTTATTTGTTTCTCATTTTTGTGACCACAAAGAAAATTGCAATTTTTGGCTCCAAAAATCTTTCAATTTTTGCCTTCAAAAATGAAAATAAGACGTGATTTTTTGGACTGGATGTTCTGGTTTTGAAAATTTCCAGATCGTACTCCTTCTCCCAACCCAACTTATTATACATATAGCCCCGTTTTTAGGAATGGGTTCAAAATTAAATTGCCTGCTATTTTGTTTTATACTAATAGGAACCCCACGGATATATCCGGATACTAAAATTTGGATCCGTGCACACCCGTGGATTTTTGTGTTAAAACTACTTTTACACCTAAATATTTTCTAGATGGCCATGAAGAATCCGGAACGATTTGTGCTGAAGCCAATTGGCGAAGGATGCGGCGCACATTTCAATTATTTTGATGAGCAAATTCCCGCAAAATTGGCACAACTGACGCAAACGGAACTGACCGAATTCATTTTGATGGAGAAGCTGAAACCCAAAGTTTACCGGGTAAAATAAAAATGATTTCGCTTTTTTTTGTCAAAATAAAAATGGGCTTTTACGGCTGCCAAACCGCGCGTCCTGCGCTATAATGAAAAGCCTCGAAAAAAATTTTCCACCTCTATTAACATCCCCACGCGATTAGGGTTGAAAAAATCAAGCCATTCCCCATCTAAATGAGCCCACCACCACTTAATAAATCCACAGGTTGAAAAATAAAGCCTCGAGGGGCTTTAACGTAGGGACCCCCCCCCCCCCTCTGCCGATTAGAGTCCCCTAGGTTGAAAAATCAAGCAATTCTCCATCTAATTTTAGCCCACCATCACTTAATAAATCCCCAGGTTGTAAATAAGCCTCGGGGGGTTTTAAAGGAAATATTATAATATGTAAAATTTAAATTAAATTCAGAACCATTTGATCCGCGCAAAGATGGAGCCACTGTTGGACACGGAAGTGACCACGGAATTGGGCATTTACGGCTGTCTGCTGGGAAACATGAGTACGGGCGAGATTCTGCGCAACAAACAGGGAGGGCACATTTTCAAGACAAAATTGGCCACCGAAAATGAGGGCGGCATTTGCGCGGGCACCGGCGTTTTTGACACGCCATTCCTTGTGGACATTAATTAGTGCAGATATGTATTGATGATACAACTAACAATAAGTTGACATATATGTATATTTGTGATATGCCTGAACTAATTAAATGCTAAAAATAAATAATAAATAGATACAAGTGTGAATACATATTTCGACAAAATATTGTGTATGTTGCAGGGATGCTGGTCCTTTTATGTGTGATGCCTGAAGGATGAAGGGATATGGGAGAAAGTGGTGGGATAAAGGACATGGGAGAACCGCTGAAAGCTACGCCCGTAGCTCAGTTGGGAGAGCAACTGCCTCCCGGTTTGGGTGGAGGGTCTTGGGTTCGAGTCCCACCGGGCGCGTAATCTTTTACGTTCTACATTATGCACTTTTTCGTACTTCGTCTCACCACGGGTTCAAGTTTCATAAATTCATATATCTCAGCTCAAAATAAGTGGAATTAAACATTTTAAGGCTCATTAAATGAAGAAAAAGAGCGTGGATTTTATCATGTTTAATGGAATTTTTTGTTTATGAATTTCTAAAGTTAGAGCCGATAATTTTAAAAGAAAATAATGAACTTAAAAAGACACGAAAAATTAAGTTATTATTTTCATAAATGTCCTGCCGGTCGCACCGCCAAAATTATTTCTATAAAAAATTCGGCAATTTATTAATGCATTACTCCAAAATTGTCCGAAACAAGCAAAAATACTTTTGAGGCAAATTTTAAAATTGATTTTCAGCAAATTTTTGGTAGTGCTATTTGAGACCTTAACTTTCCCAGGCCCAATAGTGAAAGCAAAAAACCTGACATGAATCTTTTCTCGAGTCGCGACCGAGACTTTTGAAGAAAAAATTGGTGAAAATAAATATATTTATTTTTAGTTGAAATTTTCACTAAAGTTTAATCGGTTCTTTCGTGTTTTACGACCCCCCCCCCCTGAAATAAAAGGTCGTTTACAGGGTTATTTGGGGCGTTGAGTTTCCTAATTTTGAATCCCGGACCCAAATTCGAACACTGGCATAAACCCGTAATCAATGCGGTTTTACTAATGCGAAGACGGGGCAAGTAGTGGGGCGCCGGCCCCCCACCTACTGGCCGCCGTAATCGGTATGCGCTGGTTTTTAATGCAATAATTTAAGATAAATTCAAACTTGCCTGTCTAGGCTAATATATTAAGATTTGATGGCGTTTCAAATAAAAAAAATGTTGGCCTGAAAAGTCCAATTTCACGACCCATTGTTCGAATTCGGGTCCGGGATTCGAAATTGGGAAAAAAGAACAAAGGTCATATTCGTGAACAGAGCCCCAAATAACCCTACAAACGAGCCTCTATTTAAAAATTTCAGGGTGGGGGTCGTAAAACACGAAAGAACCGTTTAATATTTAGGCGCTAGAAGAAAAAAAAAGTCTTGTTTTCGTGAGACAAACAAACACCCGTGTTCTTGATACCATCCAAGAGACTCTACACCCATGGTGTAAAATATTCACAAATACCATACACAAGATAGCAAGGTCGAATATAAGCATTAGCGCATCTTATTTCTGGAATACTACCACACCAATTCTTCACATTTCCGTCCGCTTAATATTTGTTCCATTTTGATGAAAATAATGAATTAATAAATGAATTGATCTCATAGTGGTGAATTTATAGCTTCATAGATACGAAGGTGGTGGATAACACTTATATGGGTTTTTCCATCACCCGTCCCTCTTAAAATTTTTGATTGAAAACTTGTCTTATATGGTTTTCGGGGCATTGATCACGAAATTGATGTTTATTTTGAATGAAATTTGTAATCATCAAATCATAAATATAAATTTTTTCCGGTATTTTTCACTTTAATTGACACGAAAAAAAATTACAAAAGTCATGCAAACTTTTTGCGATTATTTTTTGCTTATTTTGTCCTTTTTTAAGCATCTTATTTTCGGATTTTTCCCGGTTTTCGAATCTATTTTGACCTTTTTTGCAATTTGAGATTTTTGCCCTTTTTCACAAAAATGTACCCCTAAAAAATCGATTTTTTCAAAATTCAAAAAGTACACCCCTTTAACTTTCAAAATCCAAAAATGCATCCGTAAAATTTGATATTTTAACACAAATTTTTACCCAAAAATCAGTGTATAACACTTTTGCTAGTGAGAAATGAATAAAGGGATGGATATTTTGAAAACAAAAATAACAAACATTTTTTATTGAAATCTATTTTCCAATTTATGCCATCCATTTGGGCATTTTTGCCCATTTTTAGCATCTTTAAGCATCCTTTGTAGAAACTATTTAGAAGTTTTTTAGCACCTAAAAATTCTCTCTCTCTACTCATAATAATTTTCAACCATATTTTTTTGCCCTGAAATAAGCGTAAAAATTTTGTAACTTGAGGAGAGAATTTATATTAATTTTCTCATTGAAGGCCTCTATTTTGGCACGTGGCTGTGTCTTTAAGTCATGTGCACTTACGTCTTGCGTCCGCAGCTTGAGATGCCTTACATCTGTTGCCAGTTTTGGACCATTTACATACATCTTCGGCCCTATAGTTATTACAATCACTTGTATCACGACGATGACAAAAGCTGCTCCATCCGACTAAAATATTTGCGGTATTCAAAATTTAAAAGGCAGAGAGTAAACTCAATCATATGTATACATTAAAAAAAAAAATTTTTTTTTCAGAAGCTGTAATAAGATCTGGCATAACAAAACAGAGGTCGTCTGTGCTGATAGGCACCTTCGAAAATAATTTACGGCTTCCATGAGGAAAAAAAGCAAATTTAATAGTTTTGGGCATTATTTGTCATAAAAAATCCCTTCTTTTGAAACCCGATTGCATTTGGATTATTTATTTCTTGTTAGTGAGTATGATTGTCCGTACAAGCAATCAGAATTTTTTTTTAAATAGTCAAATTCTTAAGAACAGTTAAATTTGAACCGAAACTTAGTTTTTGTGCGAATCGGTCGCACTAACCACTGAGACACCGATGACAACAAAAAAACATATGTACTCAAATAGCTTTTAAAAAAGAAAAATTAATAAATATATCAAATAAAATCGGTTTCCTCCCTTTTATTAGGTTGTCCGTTAAGTTTTGTCGTTTTTTTTTGACTGTTTACCACCATTTTCAAAATAAATCTTATAAAATTGGATATCTTTGGATAGATCTAAGTCTTTCCGATCGATTAACATCCTTTTTATTCAATTCTGATCAGGTTTTTGCTATCTGTGCTGGAAATGGGTGTTTCGGACATCGTTACGTAAATTAATTTTTAACCCATTTTACCGACCCATACAAAATTGGGCCATATCTCCAAGAATATTTGACTAAACCATTATATTTTATTATCATTAGATAGAGGAGTGTTTCAGCTTCAAAATGATACCCAAAATTATATTTATTTTCTTTTAAAAATTCATTTTTAAAAAGGGTTAAAAACATTGAAAAAAACGACAAAACTTAGCAGACAACCCAATAAATGAGAGTTGGCGAAAGTCGTCACCACACACTCCTGGGTATGTAATAAATTTTTCTCTTAACCCCATTTTTTGTAAAAATTTTAAAAAAGCAATGAAAACACATGTTTTATATGGTTTCAGTTTAAATCATGGTCATTTGTTAGCACAACGTCTCATTTATGAATAAAATTTTCGTTTTCATTCTTGACTAATCGCTCTTAACATTAACTGTACAAAATGACAATAACCGCATCAAAAAATTGGTTTGGAGGGAGCTGAAAGATATAATTTTTAGAAAATAGAAAAAAAAACTGGTTCAAAATGCCAAAATTTGGAAAAAGGAGGGGTTTTTCAATTTTAAAAATAGTTTTTTCGTTCAAAACTTATTTTTGCTCCCTCCAAACTAATTTTGATGCAGCTTTTCGTTGTTTTATACAGAATCCAAAGAAGAATCACATAAATTTTTCTCAAATCTCAAAAAAAGGTTTTCATTAATTGTGTCAAAAAAGATCATACTTTTTAATGAATATATGACCCCATGACTGTATATTTATTTTAATCAATCAAATTATTGTAGCTAAAAGTTGAATTAAATAAATTTAATTAATACCTTTTGTAGACAAACATCCGCCAGCATTGCTCATTTTTGGATTAAAAACCAAAACGCCAATAAAAAGGACGAAAATTGTTGTCTTCATTAAATGTTAGCTACTATTCGAAAAATATAAATTACAAAAAAATGAATGAATGAATAATATTGCATCTCTTTCCAACAAAACTTAAATACTAGGGGTGTTCAAATACGCTAATTGATTTTATTGAGATTTTTTGCATAAGTGTACAGGGTGACACAATAAAAAATTTTACTAAAAAGCTAAAATTTTGGCTTAAACCAGGAAATCAGCTATTTTTATGTTTTTTATCTTATTTTTGTATATATATTATCATAAAATTAAAGGCAAACTATGTAACAAAGAAATTTTATGTGGAATAATTCAAAAATTTTTTCGATAATTTTAATAATGATGAGAATTAAAGGCGAATTTAATAAAAGTGAGTGAAATGGACGCGTATTTATGCGAGTTGAATTCCCTTAAACAAAAGGTAACTTTTCTGCTGACATGTCAGTGCGTCATTATTGCTTGGATATGGCCATTATTGCTTCATTGTATTAATAATAATATTCACTTATTCAAATTTATCGCATAATTTTCGATTGCATCGATTTTCGCCTTTTAAATATATTTACAAAAAAAAGGAGAGAGAGAATAATTTGGCTAAAATTGATTACTTATGTGCATAGTAAGAAAAGAGGCATGGTATTCACATGATTATGCTTAACACCATAGCTTTGTTGTAATAATAACTAGGGCTGCAAAAATTTGCAGAAAAATAGCCAAAATATGCAAATAAATTCGTAAAATATGCACCAAATACATATGTAGGTATATGTTGCATCCGATTTGCAAAATCATCCGATTTGAAAACAAATCGTCGCGGGTACTCGAAGTGAGTTCTGACGAACATTGCCAAACATGGAGTTCAACAGCCGAACTTCTAATTGTTTTGGGGAATGATTTTAGACCTCATGTCGAACAAGTCTGTAAATTTCCGGTTCAATGTTTATTCGAACATGTCAAAAACATTTAACAAACTTTTTCGAAGTTTGAAATCAGCTTGAATGTTTGTTCAATGTTTTGAAGATGTTCATATGAACATAGAAATCTGAAAATTTACAGACTTGTTCGAATTGCGGTATAGGACCGCATCCCGTACTTAGTTTAGGGTTTTAAATGGTTTGGCAATGTTCGTTAGAACTCACCATTGTTCGTTTGAAATCGGGTACCCGATTTCAAACCGGGTGCAACATATAAAAAAATTGAAAATTATAGGGGTGCAAATTAATACCAAAAAATTGTTTTTGCGATTACTTCCTAAACCCAATACCGAAAGCAAAAAAGCTGAGACAAAACTTTTGGAGAAACAAATAGGTAAAAATAAATATCTTTTAGTTGAATAATGATTAAATTATCTTGATTTTTATTTTGGCCCCGAAATTTTTAATCATTATTTTCGATTTTGGGTCCCTACTTGTCAAGGTCTCCCTTGGTCTGTAATGTTTGAATATGGAAAAATTTTTTTGTCTTGTCGGAAACGAATTAAACAATTTCCACACAAGTCTTTGAACTGGTTATTGCATCCTGAGAACGACCACGACAATAGCTTTTCCAAGTTAATATTTGCGGTATTAAAAATTTCGAAGGCAAAGACGTGATCTCATAAATAGGGATGCCAAAAATATGGATATAAACTCGCGAAATATGGCCATAAAATATGGACCAAAAACCCCAAATATGGAAATAAAATTTCAAAATATGGACATAAACCTAAAATTTCCAATAAATTTTTGATTCTTTTTCGGCAAAAACCGATTTTTTAGGGGGTTCAAGCTGTGGCCAAATGTTCAAATAAAATTGTGTTTGTTTCATTTGGGACAGATTATGTTGCGCAGGGCTCAAGTAATTTGCTGTTTTATTATATTTCTATGGAATACCACCGTACGCTGAGAAGCCGTTTTCTAGCCCCAAACCTTTACTTTCAAGGTTGTGTACGATAAAGTCCCCGTCTCAATAATATCCAAGTTTCGACTAGAGCGCGAGCCAAGAAATACAAAGGTAATGATTAAGCGCTAGGACACCTGGTCGAGAATTTTGATCTGAAGCTCTTTAGCCCGTACATTTATAAGCCTGACAAAAGAAATAAAAAATTAAGAAATTATTTGAGTTGATTATGTTTATGAATGTTTTTTTTTCGCATAATTCGTCGGGCCGCATAATTCGGGCCGCAAGTTTCGGTCAGCCGTTGAGCTACCATTTGTACTTATTTGTAAGTATTGTACTGATTTTGAGGGTCCAAAACTACAAAATTAAAAAGTACTTATTTGTAAGTAATGTACTGATTTGAGCTCATTATGCTATTTTGTACTTATTTTTGGGATTCAAAGGGAAATTCGATTTTTCGTAGGAATATTTGAAATAAAATGGTTTTTTGAAGCGAATTTATCACAAAAGCAAAATTCACGATTATTGGCTTCAAAAATCTTAATTTTTGCCTCCAAAACGTGAAAATTAGATGAAAAAAGGACCAAATCTTTTAACAAATTCATTATTTTCTCAAAAATTTTCCCGGCGGCGCCTATCGGCACCGCCTCCCCCATAAATAAGATTTTTGTTTAAAAGTTCAAAACTGCTTAAAAAATTGTTGGCAGAGCGAGAAATACGTCAAAATGCTGATTTTGTTGAATTAAAAGCGAAATTAAGGCTCCTAAATCACGAAATTGGACCAAAAAATGGATAATATGGGCATAAAATTTTAACTAAATGGGAACTTTTCAAAAAACGTTTATAATTGGTTAAAATTTCAAGTAAATCAGCAAGAAAAATGTTTCTTAAGCAAATTTCTTTTGGAAAAAATAAGTACCGACCTAACATCAAATAAAAAACGAAAATTTATTATGTGTTAATATGAAAAGAAGCATTTATTCACCATAATTTTGCTTAACCATAGCTTTGTTATAATAAAAACATTTAATAACATTCACTTATTGAAATTTCACTGAGAATTTCGACTCCGATCCGCGCATCCACGGCCAGCAGGCTGCTGCTAGTCTTTTAAGCGGATTTTGTCTAGTAAATTGGCCTAACTTATAATAAATTTGATTTTTGGCGCTGTTGTACATTAGATCAAGTGTTGGGGCGCAGAACGGTGCCAATAGGCGCCGCCGGGAAATTTTTTTCACACTTCATTTCGATTTTTTAAGAGAATTGGTCCGAAGATGGGCAATAATCCTCATAATTTTTTTTTAATATCTTATAGATGCTGTTTTTTTTAATATTAATTAAAATTTTTTAACATTTCATTTATTTAGCTGGCATTAAAAATGGAAAACAAAAGTCACAAAAAAGTTTTAACACATGGACTAGAACCCACATTCTTATCAGTGCATAATTTTTGTATATGCAACGGGTTGAGAAAATCTTCGGGCTCGAGTTTCGGGTCTTGCACTTGATAAATTTCAGAAGTTTACGATCTACCAAAAACCAAAAAAATAAAAATCTACGCGTGACATGTGCCGAAATACAAGTCACGAGTAGAGTCGGAAAACTTGAATGCAAAAGCTTGGCCCGTACTTCGTAGAAGCACCCGTACCGGATCCGGGCCCGAATCCGGTTTAAAATAACGGGTACAGTGTATGGGACAATAAAAAGAGACGGATCCGGGGTCGTACTGGTACTTTTCAAAAAAAAAGTAAATATATAAATTATTATTAAAATTTAGTGCAAAGATGATAAAAATAAGAGATTGCTATGCCAAGAAGGCGATGGACGAATTTTGAGAAAATTCAAAATTATTTGGACCGGTATCATTAAAAAGTGTGTATTTGCATGGTTTAGCGCACAGTTTTTCTTGAATGATTGGCACTTAATCCTACATCTTAACATAAGCCCTGAAGCTTCAGCATATGATCTCCTCATCTTCATAATACTTTTAGGCATTTAATTTTTATTAATAATAATTCACGACCCGGCTCTGTGAAATTATTTAGCGGACGTAAATCATATGGACCCATAAATTTTTTCCTACCTGACAACACCCACATCCCTTATTTATTAATGGCAGAAAAATTGGAGAAATCAATGCCAACAAATTCATGCGTATTTACTAGTGATGCACCCGAAATTTCGGTTTCGGTTTCGGTTTTCGGTTTTTTTTCGGGTTTTTTGGCTTTCGCTTTCGGTTTCGGTTTCGGGTTG
>JAKKIK010001464.1:0-16190 GCA_024500135.1 Heterodera carotae | reverse complement strand
ATTTTAATTTAAAAAAACCACACTGATGAGGCCCGGTCTCTCTCGGTCAATATTTGCACTTTTCGCAAAATGCCCTTTTTTGCACTTTTCGCGAAGTGCCCCTTTTTTGAGGTCAATTTTTTTGCACTTTTCGCGAAATGCCCTTTTTTGCACTTTTCGCGAAGTGCCCCTTTTTTGAGGTCAATTTTTTTGCACTTTTCGCGAAATGACCTAGCACCAACCTGACAATAATGTAAAGATTAAAATATAAAAAGAAAATTTTTATTGGAAATGCTACTAGTATCTTAAATTCATTAAACATATAAGGAAAATCATTATTTAATAATTGGTCAACCCTATTGAACCAAACTTGCATAAAAATAAATACAAGTTACAAACTTTAAAAAGCATTCATTGACAGTAAGCTGAAATTTTTCAAAAACAAAAAAGGTGAAATAAGGTTGAAAATTAAATCAGACAAAATAAACATAAAAATATAATAATTTAAATTTTTTAATCGAAAGTTCGCATAGGTTAAAGAATGATTATAGATAATCTATTCAAAATACTTTATTCAACTAAGGACATGAGAGATTAGTAATGTGCAAAATCATACCACAAGAACAAGAATATTATTAAGCAAGAGGACGGAGAAATAATTGTTGGCGCAAAATATAAAAAAAAGGTCTCTGTTCATTAAGCTCCTGTCAAAACTCGGGTTGGCCGAAAAAATTCAATATAAACTCATAAATTATAATGTTTATGTAAATCTTAAGCAAAGGCTATAAAGCCAATGCAAAAAGCAGAAAAGTAATTTGATAATATTAAAACTGTTACAAAACTGAGGTTACATTAAATAACAATTAAAATTAAAGAAAAACTAAAACTGTCAAATACAATATAGAACTATGTATAATATAAAAACTCAAATGTGAAACGCGCAACCGCTAGTACGTCCGAATACCAAGGACTAGGTAAAAAAAAACCTACATCCTTTCTTCCAGCAGGCAAAAGCCATATACAAGAATAAAATGTGTATTTGTTTCAATGCTAATTTGTCTAAATTCCAAAGAACACAATTTTCTTGCACAATAAAACTTATAAAAAGGCTTGGAAAACGCTAAAAATTTTCGAAAATTACGAAGATTTTTACTTAATTTTAATTTATCAAATTTTATAATATATAAATAATAAGTTAAAAAATAAATTGCTATAGTAGATTCGATTTGTTCAATTTAAAATTATATGTACATACTTATCAATGAACACTTTCTCAGAAGAAAAATAAAGAAATTATCACTTTTGAACCAATAAAGGAATTATTGAATAAAACTACAAGTCATTATCAGCGCACTTGTTCTTTGTTTAAATTTCAAACATCAATTTTAAAGAGCCGCCTTTTAATAGAAAAATGCATAAATAAATTTAAAATGAAAGCAACAGATATGAATCATTCAAAAAGATATTAAATGGAACCCAAAGCATGAAAGCAATATTTGAAAATAAAAATTAAAAAAACGCAAGTGGAGATAGAGAGACAAAAAAATTTGAAAAGAACAATATACATATTTCTGTTCAAACATCCACTGATTATGTTCAGCTAAATTTTAATATATTAAATAATGTATATGTAAATATGTATTTAATGGAAGATTATATTTGAACCGGTTGTATTGATGCACAAATTAAAAAACGATAAACTAAGTGCTAAATTTAACAATGGTTTTTATCAAAAAAATATTTATTTGCAGAAATTCTATGATCGAAATATAAATCAGAAAAATAAAGACATTAAGGCCAAAGTTCTAATTAATTTAAAATAGTCTAAAATATCTGACCATCATGATACAGTATATTTTAAAGCAAATACATTAAATACCAACTATTTATTAACCGCCAAATTAATATTAATTAGTCTTAAAAAAATATTTCACTATACATAAACAAAAGAAATAAATTGTATAAGATGATGCAAACTAAAAATCATTTTTTCCCAACAATAAAAATGTTTGAATAAATAAATTTATGCTTACAATACACTAAATAAATGGATGGATTAACTGTAAGTGCTTAGTTTTAGAAATACAATTAATATTGATTGGAAATTTTTTAATTTTTAGTGTTTTTGCTTTTGCCACAGCAGCGCGAAAAAATATTTTAAAAACGCTATGTACTAAAAGCCAGATTTAAACGGAGTCATCGTAATGTAAAAATCAAACATTCTTTAATATATTTTAAAAAGAAAATGCAATAATTAAAAAAACAGAAATTCAATAATTTAATTTAAAAATAAGTGTTGCTTTAATAAGATAAGCAAATAAAAAGACAAATCAAAAAAGAGCAATGTCAAAAAAATGTCTTTTTTACACTGCATAAATATCGTTTGTTAAAAGGATTTTTACATACATAGTAGTTATACGTATGCAAAGTATGAAAAAATTGATTTGAATAAATGAAATTTCTTTCGTAAACGCAAAATTTAGAACAATTAAATATTGTTAAAACCCCATAAAAATATACCCAGAATTATGCAAAGATAATAAAATAAATATAGCCCAATATAATATTCATTACAAATTATTGATTCAAAATACTTGTGCATGTTAATCAAATAAGAAAAACCGACCAAATAATTTTTAAATAAACAAAATTCTAATAATAATCAACTAAAGCAAATTGAGATAAAAAAAATAATAGCCAAAAAGAAATTATACATCATTTTGTCAACCGTGCAACAATGAATTTTATTTAAATTAATTTATATCTTTAATAAATACATCATAACAAATTAACACATCACAAAATATAATATTAGGCATCACGTAAATGAGATTACACAATATGTAAATTCACATATACTATTAATTACACCAATATTACATATTAATAACATTCTTCTTCTATTAAAAAACAATAACCTTATTGATTTTTGTATTAAGCTATGTAAGCAGAAGATACTAATTATAAACCGAGAATGTGCCAAGAGATACGACCATGCTGCGTTCGGCCTGTACAATTTGATAATATAAAATAAACAATATATTGAAAAAACAACACAATGTGTTTTTTCAAAGTGGGTGATTTAAAATCAAATTAAGACAAGAAAAATATAGATATGTATAATCTATTTCAATGTTAGCAAATACGACGCGTATCGAAATGTGTGTTTCAAATAATGTGTTAAATTCTAAAAAATAGTAGAATTTCATATTTAAAAGAAATAGTGAAGACTCACTGATTATGCGTAATCGCTGAGTCCACACAAGTTAAGCTGTGGAAAATGCTGGAAATACGGAATATGTAATCGAATAAAAATATAAGTTAAATTCTAAAGGAAAGAATTTGCTTAAATAAATCACAAACCTAAATTGAAACAAAATAAAAAGAGAATGGACCGAGATCTTCCACCAAACGAACTTTGACAACATAAAAGCGAATTGATACAGACTTATTAAAAAATGGTATATTAAAATTTTGAAAATATCTTCGACAAACGGCATTATAAGGATAAAAAAACATATAAAGTAAAAAATGTTTACGTGTAGTCAGTCATTCATTCACGGCGACGAATTTTTGAAAACACTCATTTATTAAAAAGCGACAATTCCAATAAAAATTATTTTTTATAATATATATTTTGGAATTTTTCTATCAACAACTTTTCCAAATAACTTTAATTTCAAAAATGTAATGCAAAGAGTGATTTTAGGAGACAAATATTTGTTGAAAATTTTAAAGTTCAAATAAAGACAATACAAAAAAAAACGAGGGATACAAGGAAAATGAATGATTATCTACCACTACTCCCTAATAAGATTTTATAAAATTATTCAAAAAACGAAAAGGCAAAGCTAACAAATTAATGGTTTCTATACAAATTCTTTGGTTATAATTCCACTTTTTTTCAAACATAACTTTAATATAAAGCAGGGGTACGAAATGAAAATTTTCAAAATCAGAACATCAAGGCCAAAAAATCAGATTTTGGGGTCAAAAATCAGAACATTGCCTAAAATGGTTGCGCAGCAATAGTATATCAATTTATTCAAGTAAATGAGTATCAAATGCCATATTTTAGATTACATATGATCATTTTGAGCAATTTTTTCGGACTTTAAAACAAAAAATCAAAATTTCTTTGGGTGGGGGGGAGGCGGTGCCGATAGGCGCCGCCTGGAAAATTTTTTGCAAAAATTAGGTAAATTTGTTAACAGAATTTGGTCCTTTTTCACGTCTTATTTTCATTTTTGAAGGCAAAAATTGAAAGATTTTTGAAGCCAAAAATTGGAATTTTCTTTAGACTAGCAAGAATAAAACACAAAATAAGAAAAAAGCAGAAATCGTTAAGAGGAATTGATCCGGCTGTGCTTTATGCACCGCCGGGAATTTTTTTTGAATATTTATGTGAATCTTTTAAGATTTTACGTATAAATCGCTTCAAAAAAAAAATTATTTCCAAAATTATCATTCAAAAATCGGAGTTTTTCTTTGAAATCCCAAAAATAAGAACAAAATAAGAACATTAGGCTGAAATCAGAACAAATCTGAAAAATTAGAACATATCGTACCCCTGATATAAAGGTCCAAAAAAACAAAAATAATTGATCGTCACCATGCTTGTTTGATATCATACCTTAATTAGTCGTGTAAATTAAAAATAAAAAAAAACTATTTAAATTTTAAATTAATTGATTGAAGTAGTAAATTTTTAAAAAAGTTATTACATCTCGACAAAAAACTTAAACTGAATTGGCATCATGTTTGATGGGAAAAAAATACCAGAGCAAAGACGAAGCGCGAACAATTAGGACACAGAAAAAAGCTATCAGAAACGGCTGAAAGAACTGGCTACAAATTCAGGTCAACTAATTCGAAAAAAGTCTTAATAATTTTACATTGCTTAGGTTATTACTAAATACATTTATAAAAACTGCTAAGGTCTATGAATGATTTAATTCTTAGACCATTACTTTAACATGGCAGTAATATGTACCATTGGTCATAAACGAGTTTGCTTGACAAGGAACAACAAACGCTTTTAAAAACACATCGATTCAACATAAATGCTTATGCAATAAGTATATTTATTAAGCATATTAAAGATAAATGAAATACGGTAATATTAAAAAAATCAAATTATTGATTAAAAATATATATTTTAATTACGGAAATTTAAACATTAAAGCGATACGGCTTTATTAAAAGAAGAAAAACAATAAAAAGATAAAAAACAAAAATGACAAAAATACAAGTAAAAGATAGATGAATTGAAAAAATGATTTATCACTCCAAAATTAAAAGCTGCGAAAATATAAAAACAGTATGAAAATGATGCAAAAATGTGAAAAGCATTCAGAAAGTATGTTGAAAAGTAGCAAAATTTACAATATGACTGGCAGATAAATGTCTCGAAAGGATGGTATTTCGCATGAAAGCAAGACGCAACCGTCATTAGTTGTCGAAACGAACATGTTTCTACTCATAACTCGGCAAATCCAGACAAAACATAAATGAAACCTCATTTCAAATCAAAATTAAAATAAAAAAAGTTAAGTTATCAATAAACATAGCTCCTGAATAGAATTCCATATAAATTAAACAAAAAATATACAAATTGAATCAAAGAATTTTTATTTATATATTACATTAAATCAAATTGCAAAAATGATCTAGACATTGATGAAGCAATTGTTCTACGGATCACAAAGTACGTTTCAGGACAAGATATCAAGCAAGATTTTTACAAAGATTACCCTTCTGTGGAGCAATTTTGGCAACATCAGTTTTTAGAATAATTCTCGTCAACTGTGGGTTAAATAGACGTAGCAATTGAAACTCCTAAATAAAAAGACTAATCGTCAAAATATGGGAAGAACAGAGGACATGAAGCCGTGAAAAATTATGGACTATAAAATATATTAACCAATATCTTCCTCAAAACCTAAACAATAATAATTACTCAATAGATGCGTCGGAGTCATCGTAATGTAAAAATCAAACATTCTTTAATATATTTTAAAAAGAAAATGCAATAATTAAAAAAACAGAAATTCAATAATTTAATTTAAAAATAAGTGTTGCTTTAATAAGATAAGCAAATAAAAAGACAAATCAAAAAAGAGCAATGTCAAAAAAATGTCTTTTTTACACTGCATAAATATCGTTTGTTAAAAGGATTTTTACATACATAGTAGTTATACGTATGCAAAGTATGAAAAAATTAGTTTGAATAAATAAAATTTCTTTCGTAAACGCAAAATTTGAACAATTAAATATTGTTAAAACCGCATAAAAATATACCCAGAATTATGCAAAGATAATAAAATAAATATAGCCCAATATAATATTCCTTACAAATTATTGATTCAAAAATATTTGTGCATCATAATCAAATAAAAAAAACCGACCAAATAATTTTTAAATAAACAAAATTCTAATAATAATCAACTAAAGCAAATTGAGATAAAAAAAATAATAGCCAAAAAGAATTATACATCATTTTGTCAACCTTGCAACAATGAATTTTATTTAAATTAATTTATATCTTTAATAAATACATCATAACAAATTAACATATCACAAAATATAATATTAGGCATCACGTACATGAGATTACACAATATGTAAATTCACATATACTAATTAATAACATTCTTCTTCAATTAAAAAACAATAACATTATTGATTTTTGTATTAAGCTATATAAGCAGAAGATACTAATTATAAACCGAGAATGTGCCAAGAGATACGACCATGCTGCGTTCGGCCTGTACAATTTGATAATATAAAATATAAAACAAACAATATATTAAAAAAAACAACACAATGTGTTTTTTCAAAGTGGTTGATTTAAAATCAAATTAAAAACAAGAAGAATATAGATATGTATAATCTACTTCAATGTTAACAAATACGACGCGTATCGAAATGTGGGTTTCAAATAATGTGTAAAATCCGAAAAATAGTAGAATTTCACATTTAAAACAAATAGTGAAGACTCACTGATTATGCGTAATCGCTGAGTCCAGACAAGTTAAGCTGTGGAAAATGCTGGAAATACGGAATATGTAATCGAATAAAAATATAAGTTAAATTCTAAATGAAAGAATTTGCTTAAATAAATCACATACCTAAATTGAAACAAAATAAAAAGAGAAATGGACCGAGATCTTCCACCAAACGAACTTTGACAACATAAAAGCGAATTGATACAACTTATTAAAAAATGGTATATTAAAATTTTGAAAATATCGTCGACAAACGGCAAGATGCAGTTATAAGGATATAAAAACATATAAAGTGAAAAAAAGTTTACGTGTAGTCAGTCATTCATTCACTCCGACAAATTTGTGAATGTACATTCATTTATTAAAAAAGCGACGATCCAATAAAAATTATTTTTTATAATATATATTTGGAATTTTTCTATCAACAACTTTTGCAAATGACTTTAATTTCAAAAATGTAATGCAAAGAGTGATTTTAGGAGATAAATATTTGTTAAAAGCTTTAAAGTTCAAATAAAACAAATACAAAAAAAAAACGATAAATACAAGGAAAATGAATGATTATCTACCACTACTCCCTAATAAAATTTATAAAAATTATTCAAAAAACAAAAAGGCAAAGCTAACAAATTAATGGCTTCCTATACAAATTCTTTGGCTATAATTCCAATTTTTGCCAAACATTACTACAATATAAAGGTCCAAAAAAACAAAAAAAATTGATCGTCACCATGCTTGTTTGATAATCATACCTTAATTAGTTGGGTAAATTAAAAATTTAAAAAAAACTATGTAAATTTTATTAATTGATTGAAGTAGTAAATTTTAAAAAAGTTATTACATCTCGACAAAAAACTTTAACTAATTGGCATCATGTTTGATGAGAAATAAATCCCAGAGCAAGTACAAACGCGAGCAATTTGGACACAGAAGACAAACTATCAGAAACGGCTGAAAGAACTGGCTACAAATTCAGATCAACAAATTCGAGAAAGTCTTAATAATTTTAACATTGCTTAGGTTATTACTAAATACATTTATAAAAACCGGCACAGAGCACTGTTATGCTTCGTCAATTAAAAGCAAATTAATAAAATCTGCATGAACACTTGGATTAGTTTTAAAAGAAATATGTCTTTATCATTACACTAAAACTAATAAAATACAAAAATAAAAATTTCAAAAAAAAATTGGAAAAGAATAATATTTGAAGTATGTATCGACCACTAAGTGGAGAATTAATATATAAAAGTATGTATAAAGTTAAAATCTTAAACTAACTCAAGCCAAATTTTGTAAATTTACTGTTATTTAAATAGGAATAAAATCAGAAGTATCATATTAGAATTAATATTTGAAAATCTAAAAAAAATTACTACGATCCAGAGTATAAAAACTAATGATATACTGTAAAAAAATAAAATTATAAATTAGAATATATTTAAACACTAAAGTTTAATAGAAGCTCAAATAGTGCCTACAATTAAGGAATCAGCATTAAAAAATTACTAAAATAAAAAATCAGAGTGCCACACTGCAAGTGCTACTAATAAAAAATCAATTTAAACACTTATAACATTTTCAACAGAATTCGATCATCGAAGAATCTAAAAATTCTTTGCAATAGGTCATTATGGTGGCTTATTCAACTTATACTTAATCATATCTTGTGGCATAATCATGACAATAGCTTAATTAAAAAATAAACAGAATAAATCAGCCAAATTTGTAGACGCTTTCACTTATAGTCCAATAAACGTACAAACTTTTTTAATTGTAATAAAAAAAGATCTAATAAAAATAAAAGAAAAAAAGCAATAAAATCATAAAAAATATTTCATTTCAGAAAAGAAAAGTCAATTCCTAAATCTTAATAAAAATAAATGAGCAAAATGTAAATATAAAATAGTCCAATTTTTAAGAAATTTACCATAAAGAAAGAAGTCAGATGATTCAAAATAAATTACACTAAAAAATATTATAAATCGAGAAAAAAAAGTGTCGCATAGGCATTGTGATCAAAAACCAACCGCACTTAAAATGCATAGTCTGTAATCAACTTTAAATATTTATTTAATTTAATTTATATATCTCGTAGACATTTGTGCTGTTTAAATGGCCATATCCGGTAAAACAGTTGGTGCCAAAAATAAAAATAATCTATAAATGATAAAAATAATAATTCCCATATATCAATAAAACAACCATTATCAAAGAGTTATTTTTTAATAGACAAACAACAACGGAATCCCTTCAGCAATAGACGAGGATTGAAAGTAATTGACCTACAAGGATATAATTTAACTACATTGTAAAACTTGAACAAAAAGAATCATGCGTACACCGTTTTCACTTATATTAATAATGATAAAAAATATTAAATTCACAAGTATATCTCTCGAATAAATATTAAAAATTAAAAAAAGCTAAAATATAAAATTTTAAAAGATAAAAATGCTATATGTGTTTAATTGATTATAGACTTTACGAATATTTATTAAATTTAATTAGAATCAATGGACAAATAACTAACTATAGTGTGCAAATTTAGACTCGAATAACAATTCATATCTGGTAATCTTGAATCGGAGTTTTAGTTATAAAAAAGATAAATTTAAAACTTTAATTTATAATAAATAAAATTCAAATTAATTATTGATGATGAATTTTCGCACCTAATTAAATGTACTTTAAGGAGGAGGCGCAACCATGCAAATCAATTAGTTAGGGCGAACGCGTGAAAAAGTATTTGTAAAAATCGAAATGATTTATAAAAATTCGCAAAATACATAATGAACAAGAAATTATGACGTTTCATATTCAAATAAATCTTAAAAAGCACTATATTTTTTAATTTTTAACAACTAAATAATAGATCACATAAAAATATGTCAAATATGTGTGTTAATAACATTAGTTTTCACAATTTTTATATCAAAGAATATGATAACATTTAAATATTTAAAGTTAAATTAAGAAAAGTTTTTTGTAATTGACACTGAAAAAAATTATAAAGTTTAACTGAAATATTATACAAACCAAAACTATTTAATTATTATAATAATATTCAAAGTGCTCTACTATGCTCGACTTATGTCAACACGGACTAGACATAAGATACTTATAAAAATGAACATTTATATCAAATGTCGAAAATAAATAATAATTAATTATTGGTATTAAGAAAACATGAGCTTATCAGAACAATGAATCTTATTCAAATCGAGAGGTAATATTAGTTCTGATACTACATATATGTATATTAAAATTGATTAGAAATAACTAAAAAATGAAATATTAAATAGTCTTCTTGAACAAATTCAGAAAGTGATACAATAATGAGCTAAATAAGTAAATATACCAAAGAATTTCTCTTTTAAATTAAACGCAAATCATGGTGACTGATCAATCTATTCAGGTCGTTTGTTTTTGATTCTCTACAAAAAACAAGAATGTAATGCTTTTACAATAAAACTGCTTAGTAATAAAGATAAAAATCTGTTAAAATAACAAAATTAAAATGTTTAAAATGAAGTAAATCAACAAATTAAAAAGACAAAATAATAATTGAAATCATGGAAATATATCAAGAAGCAAATCTTTCATCTAATTTGCGCTTAATAAAATAATTTCATTCAAAATAAAAAATGTTACAAAAGATTTTTGCGAAAAAATTACATCTTCTATTCTAAAAATATCATCACATTATTTTACATAGAAATTAGAGTAAAAATAACTATTAATAACAAAGCCTTAACATTGATTAAAGACTGCTCACCGTTCTGCCAAACTAGAAGATACCAAATCCAGCGATCAAGATTATAAAAAAGCACAATAATCTAAACAGTAATAAATATTTTTTTCAGAGATGTCTCAACACAATGCAGCGATGAGATGGCACAAAATGACAAAAACACTAATTAATATTGTATATTAAATGTTAAACGAGACGCTGCTAAACACAATTATACCCATTATAATGCTAAAAAAGCAAATGCAAAAATATTTGAATTTATTTGAATTATAAAAATTTAATAATAAAAGTATGTAAAATAAAATAAAAATCTTAAAAAATATCTCGGCATTATCATAAATGATGTTGTAGGATGCTAAGCGTTGACTTTTCAAATTAATAATGCGTAAAAAAATTGTCAAAAATTCTGTAACTCAATCAAACGGACAACTACAACACGGATGCAAACTGCGAGTGTCGGAAAACAAGAAGTATTGCCAAATTCCAAAAATTTGCTTAAACATATATGAAAAAATGCCTTTTCAATAAGCTTTTGAACGGAGAAATAATAAATATTCTTAACTCTACGAATTTTAAAATTCTATATACCACTAATAATAATAACAACAACTTCAAAAAGTTTTCACACAATTTTTTTAATGAAATGCAATAATCTTTGTAAAATAAAAAATACACTCGTGGAGGAGGAGCAGCTATCGAAGCAAAAAATCGAGATGTTTTTAATAATGTGATATGAGATTAAATGAACTTAAAAGGGATTGTATTTTTATTTACTTAAAGTTTTAGTGGCATCCACGAATTTATTTTTAAAATATTATAACTACAAGGTTCTTAGGCAAGGCATAATTATGAAAAAAGCAATCATATCAGTCTTGAAAAAAGCCAAAAGTAAAATCAATTATGATAGATAAATTGTTAATTGTAGAAAAATTTAAATTGATATTTCATATTGATAACGTAAAAATAATTAAAACTTTATCAAAGATTTGGAGAGAGTTACATTCAATCACCTGACAAGTCATTTCCGTTCACCAAATGGAATACGCCTGTTTCCATGGAGTGAAAGAAATTCAGAAAAATCCGCAACTCCTAAATACTACATATTGTACGAATGGAAAAGCGTTCTTTACCTTAAAAAAACACATCGATTTGACTTAAATACTTATGCAATACGCATATTTATTAAGCCTAATAAAGAAATATAAAATGAATACGGTAATATTAAAAAACCCAAATTATTGCTTATTAAAAAATTTTAATTACTGATATTTAAACATTAAAGCGATACGGCTTAACAATAATCATAGTAAGGTGAAATACAATCAAAATAAATTCATGCATTACAACTGTAATAAATGAAAAATTGAGGGTCATTATTTTTTGATAAGTGCTAAATATTCGATCCTGAATATTTAATATATTACAGATTTTTAATTGATTACATTTAATCAATTTTTAATATTAAGAAATACTAACATTGTGATAAAGGATACAAGATTTAGAGAAGCGGTGAAAATGGAGAATTACATCGACAGTATATTCATAAACCAACGTTTTTAAATTAATACGACACTGCGCTAGAACAACACTAATAAATCGAATAAAATTCATTTTGCAATTTGAGTTAAGTGAGAAATATTTTTAAAATAATTAAAATGAAGGTGCCATTTTTTAAGTTAAATAATTGGATTGTATAATATCTTTAATGTAAATAAAAAAGGCATTACGTCATTTTACTTTTTTAAAGACATTAATAATTATTCAAGTCGGGTTGAATTTATCATTCAAAAGCCAATACAACAAATATTTTAAAAAACAAATAATCAAAAAACGTACATAACAATAAAC
The DNA here is from genome assembly GCA_024500135.1 of Heterodera carotae. Lineage (NCBI taxonomy): Eukaryota > Metazoa > Nematoda > Chromadorea > Rhabditida > Heteroderidae > Heterodera > Heterodera carotae. The sequence goes on along the minus strand of JAKKIK010001464.1, from coordinate 3,602 downwards.
TCATAAATTAATAATTTCGTCACTAGCATTGTTACACTTGCAATTTGTATTCAATGTTGGTGCGCAGCTCGCAAGTGCATGGATCTGTATTTGACACATAGTTAAGAATTAATGAGATATTGTTAATAAAATATATATCAACAAGAACAGTTTAAAACGTAAAAAATAAAGTATAATTACTTAAATAAAAAATCAAATATGTTAAAGTTTGTAAAAATTATAAATACTTACAAAGTAAAGGCAAGAATATGCTAGATAAGAAAATTTGAATTGCTTATTAAACATTAAATAAAAAGAGCAAAAATTAAAACATAAACGTGAAAATAAACCAACAAAAAAGTGTTTAAACTTAAGATTTTTAGTTCATATACCTATTTAAATATACTGTATAAGAAATAAATATAAATAATTTTTTATAAAAACAAAAAATAAAAAAATTAATATATTTCATGTCATTAAATAATCCTCATATTAACAAAAATAATAAATGAATGAAATATTATGTCTTAGACATCGCAACGCTAAAATAATATTTAAAACTAATCTAAGTGTACCAATTAATAATCAAAATAAAATTTAGTTTAAAATAACAAAGAAGAATGAATCTTACGAAATGGTCTCTTATATATCTTTTCACAATGATTATTTTAAACCGTCAGTGCAACCAGCATTTTAGAGCTTCGGACTTTCTACAAATAAATGTAAATAAATTTATGGATAGATTTTACAGTTTACGAAGATATACCTACAATACTATGTGATTACATTAATATTAATTTAAAAATGTTTTTTATTTTTAAAAAAGTCAATAACATAAATGATTTTATTTATTAAGCAATTTAAGTATAAGATAATAATAGAATCATAGGTTCATCTATATTCATCTGAATTAAATTTCATTTTTTTTATTAATTGATGACTAAAAGAATAAATAATATAAAATTTGCACATTCTATCCTTTGAAATACCTTACATAGGTTTCGTGATAGTTCCCAACAAAAGCATTAAGAACTCTAAAGTCGTAATTTAAAAAAGTTTGCATTTTTGATGCAAGACATTACGGAATGAAAAGACAGAAACAATAATATGTATAAACTAATTAAAATGTATTGTAATTATGAATAATCATGGTAATTATTTTTATATAATTAATTATTAGTTTTTCCATTAAAATAACTTAACAAAATAAACAGATGAGCAACATTCTTTTGAAAAAATATTGCCTAAACATAATAACTTTGAAAAATCAAAATTTGTGCATCGTTAAATCGATTAACACATCATAAACAGCTGAATAAAATAATTTATACAAAATTGATTTAAAAACAAAATAAAAAGTTGCACCTAAGGTTAAAGATGTATATACATAGAAAAAAAATACAGTAAAAGAAGTATAATAGTATATATTTCTCATTATCATCAAATAATATTTAAGATTTAAATAAATTAATTCGCAGCTGTGTGAAACAATTGTAAAATAACAAAAATTAATTCTTTAAAAAGTTGTAGCAAGTTATTGCATTATAATTAAACAAAATTAGCAAAAGAAATCATAGGTTTATCAAGACAAAATAAAGTTAAATAAAAAAGTTGTCATTAGGAAAGAAAATTGTTAAAGTAAAATTTAAAAAAATAAAAAATCAAACGTTACCTAAGTGGAGAAAAAATATATTATTTATTTGTTGACCATTTAAAACTTAATTAGTAAAAGTAATTTAAGTTCGAATTTAAGAATAAACCACAAGTAACACTGAATTTATATGCGAAAAAATAGAACTAAACTATAGATGTGATTTTGAATTTAATCTCTTTTCAAAATCTTTTCGAAATCTTTGTCTGTGCGCATTTTTCATAGATATTATTTCATATCTTTCATAAATACTGATCGAGTCATAATTTTACTTTTAAAAAAGGAAATTAATTCTAAAATTATTTACAGACCAGTTCTTAATGATACAATTATATTTTACCTATTATAATTAGCTACAATTTATTTTCAATTATTGATAGCGGATCAAGGTACAAAATGAGTCCGATTAACAGGAGACGAAGAAAAAGTTCCCTTGAGGAAAGAGTGGAACTTTTTATTTGATTGTTAAATATAATAAACAGTCCAAGTATCATTGGCAAAAACATCTCTAATGAAAATAAACAAATTTTTTATCTAAAATATCATTTGCTTTGGTTATCGAATACATCTGTAATAATAAAAAATTTGCAATGCCTAATTCTAGACAAAGAAAATTTACTAATACTTTTAAAATTAAATTAAATTTTACAGAAGTAACGAGTCTAACTTAGATTTTAATATCAATAATTATGAAAACCCCATTAAAATTGAGATTTTAAATAGGGAAAGAAAATTCGTACAATCAAAATCTTCATCTCCCTACAACTTAATAATCAAAATAATGTCCAATTTTTTTGCATAACTATTTATTTCTAACTTACTAATAAAGCCAAAACAAATTTATGTGTTTGAAGCATTAATACGATGTTAGTATAAATAACTTAAACTAAGTGTCAAACAGAGATATTTTTAGCTTTAAGTGACAAAAGGAAGGTCGCTTTGTAAAAATGATCGTAATTCTAAAGAAATTATTTGCGAAGAGTATTCAAAGTAAAAAAAAATTAAAATTATAAGCTTAAAGGTAGCCAAAAATTCTACTAGACATCATTGCTAAAAATCTTAATAAAAATAATTGAGCGAAATAAATATAAAAATCATCCAATTTTTAAGAAATTTACCATAAAGAAGTCAGATGATTCAAAATAAGTTACACTAAAAAATATTATAAATCGAGAAATTTAAAAACGTAATTTTGATTGGCCAAATCCATCTGAAATTGGGTATGTAGTACATGAAAGCTAAATACTTAGAGTATATCAAGGTGTGAACATCCCCATTATGAAATTAGCAAAAATTACAAATAAAAAACTATGCAAAAGGAATTATTTTATAAAAACTTGTAACGAAATATTCTTTATAGACCAATTATTTATTAAATGGTAAGGAAAGGCATAATAAAAACAGATTAATATTTAACCAATAAACCAGAAAAAAATTAAACATTTATATACATTACATAAATACAACTTATAATTTTTACAATATTTAATTAGCAGGAAAAATCGAAAATTAGTCAGAAATTGTAAAAAAGGACTACATAGGGCGAACACTTGAATTATCGATTTTTTCGATTGATTGATTATTGGGCGAGACAGTGTAGCGTCTGCATCTCTAACCCAAGCCTATTGAGTGGTTTTATCGATTGGTTGGGGCGGAGCCTAAGCCTATTGAATTGAATTATTGATTGATTGGGGCGGAGCCTACGCCTATGGAGGGGGGAGCGCAGACAGTGAGAGTGTCTGACAGCCTAAACCTATTGAATTGAATTATCGATTGATTGGGGGCGGAGCCTAAGCCTATTGATGGGAGCGCAGAGAGTGAGAGAGAGAGAGAGAATAGTGTCTGACAGCCAAAACCTATTGAAGTGAATTATCGATTTTTTTTCCGATAATTTCCTAAATTAAAATAAAATAAAATTCAGCGAAACGGATTAGATCCGCCGGGTGACGAACCCGTCGCGTTAGCCAATCGG
>JAKKIK010001463.1:0-16192 GCA_024500135.1 Heterodera carotae | reverse complement strand
CCCCCCGCTGTTTCCCTGGAAGGGGAGAGAGGGGAAGAAAAGGGGTCTGGTGGGGGGGGGGGGGGGGGGGGGGGGGGGGGGGGGGGGGGGGGGGCAAGAAGCCTTCCCTCGAAGCAGGAACTTCTTTGCTTCCACCATATCTCATCAATGCTTCTTCTTCCGCATCCCCCCCCCCCCCCCGGGGGGGTGGCCCCCCCCCCCCCCCCCCCCCGGCATTGAAACGGGAAAAGCCAAAAAACATGCGCTGCCCCATCGTCGGCGGATATCCGTCCTCCTCCGCCGATTATTATCCATCCTCCCGCCGTAAGGGATGGATATTTGGAATTCGTGGGGAGCGAATAAAAAAATTCTCTTCATGAACAACAAAAAGTACAGTGTAGGTAGTGTAAACAACAACAACAAAGGCATAATTGCTCCGGATAAAATTTTTAATTTAAAAAAATGGCTTTTAAAAATTATGGCTTTTAAAGCGGAATGATTGGGCGGGGGGGCAAAGGGCGCCGGGGGGGGAATAAATTGCTTTATGTTCTATGGTCTCGTAGCACCATTTCTCAGCAGTGGAGGTGGTATATCATCATCATCCCCATCCACCACTGCGCTCCTCCGTCTTCCGTTGATTACATAGGCTAATGGGAGAGGGGTGAAAAGAGAGAGAGGGGCCGGACGGACCCCGGGGGGGGGAGGGAGAGATGTAATGTGGGGCTAATGGGAGGGGGTGGGGAGAGAGATAAGCGAGAAAGAGAGGGCGGTGATGGGGGACCCCGAGGGCGGGAGAGACGTAGAGTGCGGGATAATGGGAGATGGTGTAGAGAGACAGAGGAGGTAGGGGGCGCTGGGGGGGACGGAACCCCGGGGGAAGGGAGAGATGTAATGTGGGTCTAATGAGAGAGAGTGGGGAAGAAAGAGACGAAAGAGAGGGGGTGGTGGGGGACCCCGAGGGTGGGAGAGACGTAGAGTGTGGGCTAATGGGAGAGGCTGTAGAGAGACAGAGGAGGGAGAGGGTGCTGGGGGGATGGACCCCTGGGAGGAGGGTGGGGCTAATGGGAGGGGGAGAGAAGCGAGAAAGATAGAGGGGAGGTGGTGGGGGACCCCGAGGGCGGGAGAGACGTAGAGTGTGGGCTAATGGGAGAGAGTGTAGAGAGGCAGAGAGAGTGAAAGATGAGAGAGAGAGCGCTGGGGGGAGAGGGGGCGGGGGGAAGGCCCCCGGGGGGATGGAATGGGGGGCACACACATACTTTTCTTACTCACACAAACACACATTGATCGGTGCACGAGATTAGTAGTGGTGAGTAGTGTGGAATGAGTGAGTGAGCGGATCGCGGACACGAGAAAACCAATCAATTTTTTAGCGACAAAAAAGTGTTTGACGAGAATAAATCTTTGAAAAAAAAATTATAAAATTTTCATAGCACGACAAAAATGGTACCCCCGACAAAATGCGCCCGTCCCGACAATCAGAAAAGCGACAAAATGTCCCCCATTTTTGAAAGGACATCTTGTCACATTTCGCTGGGCGGCAGGGGGCTTTTCAGGATTCCCGTTCCGTCTCCGGAACCCCGTAAGGCTTCTTCGGGGTGTCCGATCCCATCGCCGGGGTAAGGGACTTTTTCAGGTTGCTTCATCCATTCGGGGATCTCGGCGTTGGCTTTTCCGCGGCCCGAGGCCAGTAGGGATTTCCCAAATCACCACGGTAATAATTGGGGCAACAATTCATTGGCAATATTAAAATTAGAATTTTTATTTCCCAAATGCCCACCTAGCCCCTTAAATGGCGTAAATTCTCTCGTCAGGCAAAAAGGGATGAATGGAATGGGGGGGGGGAGGGAATTGTTTGTTTGGACGGTCACAAAATAACGAAACAAAAAGTGTCACATTCTTCGAAATACAAAGCGAAAATGGGAGGCGGAGGAGAGGAGGAAAAGCCATAGTCATCATGCCGCTGATTCATTTTCATCCCCCCACCCAAACAAAACGACCACAACGGAGAAGAGGAAGGAGGGGGGGGGGGGGGGAAATTCGTCTATCATTCGTTGAACACTTTGAAGCCGACACGAGGGGGCGATTGAGGGGGGAATTGCGGGGGCTTGAGGGAGAGGGGGGGAGAGGGTCTCGATCATTGAAGATGAGGGGGAATAATTGAGGATGTCGAATGAGGAGGGGGGATTTATGGAGCCGAATGAGGGGGATTGATGGGGATAGGGAAATGAGGGGGGAGATTGAGGAAGGTTGAGGGAGAGTGAGGTCTCGATCTTGAAAACTTTGAAGCCGAGAGGGGATTAAGGGGAAGGGAGGCGCGGGATTGAAGGAGGGAGGCGAGAGTGAATTGAGAGAGATTGAGGAAGGTTGAGGGAGAGTGAGGTCTCGATCTTGAAAACTTTGAAGCCGAGAGGGGATTAAAGGGGATGGAGGCGCGGGATTGAAAGAGGGGGGGGGGCGAGAGTGAATTGAGGGGAGCCATCGTCGATCGATCAATTGAACACTTTAAGCTTGAGGGGGTCGAGAGAGGGGGCGCGAAAAGCTTATGCATATAAAACCGCCGCAGCACAACCAGCACCTTTTTATGCTGCATGCGGATGGAATGATGTGCTAGCAGCAGCGGCAGAGCAATAAAAGCCTCGAAGGAGTCGAGGCGAGGCGCCGGGGGGGGGGGGGACGGGAGAGGGGATGGATGGAAAAAACCGGTGCTGTTTGGGACCCCAATATTTTGACGGACGGGACCACGCGGGACCGGGACTAGGACATTGAGAGCCCTAATAATCAGGGGAAAATATTTTTTAAATAAAATTGCATTGATTTTGTTCGCGACAATATTTAATTTCAATGTTTTTCTGAAAAAATATGCCATTTTTCTTGGGCCCCCAAATATACTGGGCCTAAAAAAAGGGTTATAATGACTGCGCAGTGTTTTAAATTTTAATTAGAGTTCAACGGGACTGAGAATAATGCCGCCCGGCTTTTCTACCACGGGGACTTTCCCGGATGTTTTCCCGGTAAAAATTCGGGAGAGTCCCGGTCGATGGAGTGTAATGCCAAAAAATTGGCTTTTTGTGTGCCAATGTTGGCGGAGTTTGCTTTTTTTTTTGTCGGGAAGGGGCGGCAATTTGTTGGGCCATTTTGCCAAACATTCATAAGCGGCTAACAATTGGGCATTGTGAAAGGGCATAAAAGTGCTTCCAAAGTTAAAAGCCCACCCCGGTGAGGTATTGTAAAAATAGGGACATTTCTCTTCTATTTGTAAATTCCTAATCCCCCTCTAGTAGAAGTCCCCCCCACGGTGTAATTGAAAAATAGAGACCCACTTCCAACCCAACGCTTCTAATAAACCCCCCCCCCCCGAAGGTGTTATTGAAAATAGAGACTTTCGACCATTAGAACCTTACCCCTTCTAATAATTGCTCCCCCCCCTCCGAAGGTGTTATTGCAAAAGAGAAACCCCCTTCCATTAGAACCCCACGCCTTCAATAGAAGCCCCCCACCCCAAAAACTCCCTTCCATTAGAACCCCACGCCTTCTAATAGAAGCCATCCTCGAGAGTGTAATTGCAAAAAATCCCTCAAGAGAGTGTCATTGAAAATGGAATTCTCGGAGCTTAATTAGAGAGAAAAAACGGCATATTTTTTGGGGGTGCGGGGTGAGCTCAGTCAATAGGGACGAGGGGACGGAGGGTCAATGGCCATAACTGCTGGGAATGTCCATCCGCTCGCCCGTCCGCTCGCCACCATTTAATTGTGGCCATTCTCTCGCCCGCCCGTCCGTCCGCTCGCCAACCCCCGAAGGGCCAACGCGCCCCTCCACATCACATCACTTCGTTGGTGCTCAATTGGCTGCTGCTAAAGCCGGATGGATGAGAGCGAGCAAAGCACAAGCTGCAAAGAAATAGTGTACAGAGGAGAGAGGGGAGAAGAAAGGAGGAGAAAGAGAGGGAGGAGAGAGATAGAGGAGGAGAGATGAGAGAGAGAGACAAAAAGAGAGACAGAGATAGAGGGGGAGAGATGAGGCAGAGAGAAAGAGACAAAAAGAATATATAGAGAGAGTGAGAAAAACTTTCATAGAAATTCCTTTAAAGGGAGGGGGCTCTATTGGTGAAATCTAAGTAAAGTTGTTTTTCGGGATTAAAAATTCTACCTCTGCTGGTGATTAATTTTGAAAATCAGTATTTTGCAACACCAGCAGAGGTTAAGCCCCGTTAAATTAATGCCCAATCCCACGCGTCTTTGTCTTTCAACCCCTCATAGTGGGGGGGGACTTTATTTGAGGGGGCTCTACTAATGGAGGAGGGGTGGGGCGGGTAATTTTTCATGCCTTATCAAAGAGGGGGGGACTCTATTACGGATAATAAGGGGTTACTGCTCATACAGAAAATCAAATATATTAGAAGCAAGCATCAGGTGTGTGAAAGTGTGCCGGGGGGATTGGGTTGAGCCGGCCCCGGGGGGCGGTTCATTTGGAAAAGTTACACACTTATTAAGCCGCTAAATTAATGCCCAAATCCCCCCGCCCCTATCCGGTTTCCTTCATCGCCATACACTTTGTGCTTGCTTTTTCTCCCTCAAATTCATCCCAACTGTGACAAACAACAACCACCCACTCCATTTCACACTACACACAATGTGTTATATGTATATGTAGAGAGAGGGGGAGAGAAAGAATATTGCCTGTGAGAGACAAAGAGAGAGAGAGAGGGAGAGAGAGTGAGATAGAGAAAGAGGAGAGAGAGAGAGAGAGGGAGAAAGAAAGTGGAAAAACCAAGAAAACATTGAGAGAGAGAGAGAGAGAGAGAGAGAGGGAGTGTCAGGAAAAAAGAGGGAAGAGGACAACAACGGGAGACGACGAGAAAAGCATTGAGGGAGAGAGAGAAAGCGAGAGAGGAGAGAGAGAGAGAAAGTGGAAAAACCAAGAAAACATTGAGAAAGAGAGAGAGGGAGTGTCAGGAAAAAAGAGAGAAGAGTGAGAGGACAACAACGGCAGACGACGAGAAAAGCATTGAGAGCGAAAATGTCAGAGGAGAAGCATAGCCATCGATAAAGCCATTTCCTGGGGATGCGGGAAGGCTAGAGGGGTTGGTTCTATGTAAAATTAGGTAATGCCAGCAGCAGAACGATGTGCCGGTCAAGAGGGCCGGGGCGGGAGAGACAGACGGATGGCACGGCAATGTGAAAAATGTGGCACAAATTGAAAAGTGCATTTAAATTTAAAAAAGCAAGAATATATGTATTTTGAATTGTTTTTAATTAAAAAGATAAATTGCATAAATCAAGTTAGAACTCACGAATATAATGCCCCCTCCCCCACAAATTAGAAGCCCCCCCCCCCCTCTTAAAATTGAGCCCCACTTTTTTTGAATGGGGTTGAAAATATAATGGCCCCCTCCCATGTATTCGAACAGGGCTCCCCTCTCCCTGGAATTAGAACCTCGCCCTCACCACCAAAAATAGAGTCCCCTTCCCGGAACAGAACCCCCACCTAAAATAGACCCCCTTTTTAAGGGACTTAAAAAAAATTCCCGGGCTTTACCACCATTTAACAATGTTTTCTTTTCATGCGATTTTTTGACTGACTAATAAAAAATATTCTTCAGAACTGACCACACCATTTTATGGAAGAAAACACTTGGGGGGCGGGAGGCGGAATCGAAACATTTCTTTTCAAGGAAAAGCGCCCCTCGGGGGATTTTCCATCCATCCAATCCATCCATCACTTGTTCCTTCCTTTTCTTGTGCCCTCCGGCAGACCCACTCAAAACAAAATTTCTGCAGCAGCAAATTCGTGTCGCATAAAAAGTGCGCGCCCACTTCACTTCGTTTCCGTCCGTCAAAAATTTGCATCTCATCCCCTGGGGGGGGGGGAGTGAAGAGAAATAGAGGAGAGAGGAGAGGTTAGAAAGTGAGGGAAGGAAAGATAGGGGAAAAAGAGAGAGAGAGAGAGAGAAAGAGAGAAAGGAGAAACATAGGGGAGCAAGAGAGAGAGAGAGAGGGGAGAAAGATAGGGGAGAAAGAGAGAGAGATAGGAGGGGGGGGCTTAAAATTGGGGGGAAATGTTGCACTGGCGCTGCTATTTCGAATATTTAACAACAACAACAACAACAAAAAGTTGCGAGCAAAATTTGGAGACAAAAATTGATATAAATGGATTTTGCCCGAGGGGATGAATGAATATGAAAGAATGAATTCGGTGATGAAAAGTGTCCCCCCCCCCTCAACAGAGCCCCCCCCCCCCCCCCCTCCCGCAAGGGCCAAAACAAACAAATCCCATCCCCAAAACAATTTGTGCACTCTACACAGACCCATCCGGACGCGAACAACATTGCTTGCTTGCACACACACACATTTCTGGTGGATGGACAAAAACAAGGATTTGAGGGAGGGTAGACGGGGGATCCCCCGGGGGGCGGCGGCTCGGAGTGCGTCCTTAATGAGGGGCGTAGGCCCCCTCCCCTCCCCGGCAGGGCCCAGTTTTTGATTTGGAGTGTGTGTGGTGTGGACGGCCCCATCCACACCCATCAGACTCTTTGGGTATGATGGATAACAAATGGGGGCACCACACACATTTTTTGGGGGGACAATTTTGCCATTTTGACTAACGAAGGAGGGGGGGGGGGAAATTGGGCGAGGGGGACAATGGGCCACATAACTCACCCTTGGATGAATGCCAAACAAATTTGGGTGGTCATTTTTAGGGGATGGGTGACAGGAGGAAGACATGATGTAATTTTTGGGCACATTTTGGCTACGATGGAAGGAGGTACAAATCGGATTAAGCCAGTTGGCCACACGCATCCCCACGGATGAATGCTAATCAAATTTATGTCATGTATAAATGCCAATCAAATCCGGGTAGTAATCGTCGGATTTGGTCGGAGAGGGGCAAAAGATCTGGGGGGGGTGTGATCGTCGGACTCCCATGGAGGATCAAATCCGGGAATGATCGTCAGATTAGGCGGGGGGAAAGTGGGCCACATCTTGACCATGGATGAATATGCATAAATTCGGAGGGGGGCATGATCGTCGATTCAAGATTTCGGGACAATTCTCATTGGCCTGCGGAAATAAAAATGAAATTTAAAATTCGCAAATTTTTGGCGCATATTTTTGCTGCGCAACAAAAATTCGCGAAGAAAAAGCAAAGTGCATTTTTGCTGCTGCTGCAGCATCTATGCCCTTAGGGGACATCAGAGGATAATTGGCTTTATTGGCCGCAATTCGCTAGCTTAGAGGGAAAACAGGAAATTGGAGGCTTAGGTGTGGAAAAAAGGACGACGACGACGCTGGAGGGCATCAAAAATGGGGAGGCGATTTCGATTCGATTTTTTTTGTAGGGTTTAGGGTTGAACGAGACTATTCCCGGCTTTTTAACGTGAAAATCTCGGCTTTCGACCGGGAAAATATCGGCTTTTCCCTGGGTTACCGGACAGAAACCAGGAGTCCAGGTCACGGTTTCTCCAAAATTGCCGGTCACGCTCAACCCTAGGTAGGGGATACAATATCACTGTCACGAGGGAGGGGTGGTCAACGGATACAAATTTAGAATCCATATCCGTTGATTTCTAAAATTCTTATCCTTACGTATCCTCAAGATCCGTGTCCACTGATTTCACAAAAATCTTATCCCTTATGCAGAAAATTCGCGGATTGGATTGTCCGTATCCGTCACCATATCGTATTTAAAAATTTTATTGTTTGCAATTCATCAAAAATTTATTTAGAAATATCAAAAATAGGCAAAGTAATTGGTATATAAAATTACAAAAAATTAATTTCAACATAAAAATCACCATTATCTCACATTCATCCCGTTGACCTTAAATATAAATATATAAAAATATTTTAAAACAATAGTATTGACGACAAAGGACCAATAAATGGACCAATTAATTGGTTTTGCTGAAAATTGTTGGGGGACCTGTATTTGCACTATCAATTAATTGACATTAAGTGATCAATTAAATGATGATCCGCCGATTGTGCGGTCTTTAAATTTATACTGTTTAATTTGGCGCTTAATTTTGGCATAATGCTAGTGCCTTGATTTCCTGCGAATTGCCATGGCAATGGCTTCATAAATTGTCACATATTGTTCAGCGTTTTGCACCATTGCAATTCGTTGGGTGCGCAGCCAGGCGACCGTTTCTTTCACATCGATGATTTGCTCCTGGCAAAATTTATAAATTAAAATTTTAATTCGTGCCATTTCAGTCTTGATGTAATTACTGATTGGACTACCATACTCCCTAAATTAAACTCCCCGGGGGCACTACATTTCGAAACACTTCAAAAGGGGAATTTTATTTCAGGGGTGGGGGACCTTATTTTAATTAAAATCCTGATCAATCAATTCAATTTCCGATCAGATTTCCAATTAAAATCCCTCTCAATGCCAAATGCCAATCAGTAAAATTTGTCTGATCAGTGAAAAAAACTTTTGATCAGTCAAAAGACAAATTCCGGACATTTGTCTGTCAACCCAATACAAATCAATTTCGATCAGCCAAAATCAAAATTATATTAGAACTGACTTTCTGCAGTTTGTCGAGAAGCAAATCCAATGCAATGAAAACGCCCGTACGGCCGACGCCGGCACTGCAAATTCAAAAAATGACATTTGGTTCAAGGATGAGGACATTTTGTCTGATGAGGACATTGTGTCTAACTCTTTGTCAAGCCGTAGCCCATTGAAAAACCGACAAAATATCCGCTAACACGGAGTTCCGATCGGAGACCATTTTTGATCCAATTTTAAAGTGACAAACTGTCATAAGTGTAATGTCCACATTTATACATAATGTCCCTGTTGACAAAAGACCACCAAATTGTACCTGCAATGTACAAGAAAGGGTGTTCTTTTTGTTGAAGAGCGAACAGTTTGCACAAACTCCAACAGTGCTTCAATTCGTGCGGCGGTGGTGCCGGGCCATTGTCGAAAGTGCCATTGGAGCACCTAATATTTTCGTATAATATCCGTAACCTATATTTGTGTCCCCCCTCTATTTATAATCCCCCCCCACTTAATAGTGCCCCCTTCCCTTTTGAAGAAGGTTGAAATAAATTGTCTCCCTTTATTTACCTATGCCTGCCTCCCTAATTGTCCACACTTTTGAATGGGGTTGAAATATTGGGTCCCTGAGGACACTAATATAGTAATTTGGATATTTAAAATTGATTTAAAATAGCTACCATCTTTTCGAATAAGGTGGGACTTTATTAGAGGGGGAGGGGAGAGTAATATGGGTTTTTTGCCTTTCTCCTCGAAATGCCTTTGCGCTCCATCCAAATCTCGCGCTGTACACAAATTTCGTCGTCCGTCACGCAATACAAATGAAGTGAAAAATCATCGCCAATGGGTACCGTTTCGCCGGGTGCTTCTGGCCAATATTCAGCAGCAGATTGCTTCAAAAATGTATTGATTGATCAGAAAAAAAAATTAAATTTGAAAGTGTCATCTGATCATTTCCAAAAGTCGTATTGATTGAACTAACTGCTTTTGATCGGCCAAATCAAAATGGCATTCTCACTATCAGTAGTAGAGATGGGACAACCAATTAATTGATTAATTTATTGGTATTAAATTTTTTATTGAACCTTCAGCGATTTTCATCAACCAATTAACTGATCAATTAATTAATTGATCAATTTATTGATACATTATTAACTCAAATACTTACCACAAATTTGCTAAACCATAATTTGTTCAAATATTTAACCAACAATTAGCTGATCAATGATCAGTTTAAATATTTTCATCAACCAATTAACTGATCAGTTAATTGGGGCCAATTTTATTGAATTGCATTAGTTTTATCCGAACTCTGATCAGCAGGCTCGATCAAAATAGCACATTTTGGGGCTACCGTATTTTCTCTAATAGAACCGCCTTCCCCGCGTGTTTTTATAATAGACCCCCCATATTTTTCTAATATAACCCCCCCCCCCGTATTTTTTTAAATAGAACCCTCCTTCCCCCACCCCCCCCGTATTTTTCTAATAGAACCCCCCTCAAAAAAACAAACTTTGCCATCGGTGCCGTCAAGCATCACAATGCAGTCGATGCCCTCCTGCCAGACCATCTCCCAAAAGTCGCGCACCGTCGCAATGCGTCGACCATTGACGGCTTCCGACTCAGTGATCGGTCCTTGGGCAGCAATACAATGAATTGGCCCATTTTCTTTGGCCTAAATTAGAAAAAAAATTTTAAAAATTTTGTATCTATTTTTTAAATTTATTTGAATAAATTTTAACATTTTTAATTTACCCTTATATAGCTGGCATTGATGTAATCACTTTTACCATCCGTGCCGCCATAGGCATTGTTTGTCCAATGCAATGTGACACGATTAAATTCAACTTAATCAAATAAAATTTAATTAATTATTTAAAATTAAATTTAATTCGGGTTTTACAATCCCGACAGACCAAAAGCCACTACATTTTTGGCATTCTACACCGTCCTCGGCATTTTTAGGGCATATTCCCGACCACGATTCCGACATTTTTAGGGTTTTCTCGAGCACGACCCTAACATTTTGGAACTTTTTCCCGACCACAATAATGATTTTTGATGCTTCTCCCAGAACGACCTCGGAATTTTGGAGGCTTTTTCCCGAACACGATCCCGATATTTTTAAGGCTTTTCCCGGACCTTGACCCCGACATTTTTGGTTCTTTTCCCAGAACGACCCCGAGGCTTTTTTTCGACCACGATCCCCGACGACCACGATCCCGAAATTTTCGTGACTATTCCCCGACCCGGTATCAGATCTGGTCAAATTTTGTTGCACTAGGTAACTATTACTGGTATTAAATTTACAAAAATTAAAATGGCCCCCAATTTTTACAGGGCAAAATGTCGTAGAAACGATTTTTGCGAATATTTTCCGGCATTTCGGCCTCAGTTGTCCGCCGTGGTCGAATTGTTGAAAGAAATGACTGATTGAGTGCCTAAATTGTTTGATTGTTTGATTTGAATTTTTCAAATTCGTTTAATTAAAATTTAAATGTGCCTCAAATTCGCCATAAATTTGTTCATTTTCACTTTCTGTGACTTTTGCCATTTTCGTAACAAATCGTTTGGTGCTGCCCACGGGTGATGAAGCGGTGCTGATGCTAATAATGAAATGCATTTAAATATATTTTTAAATTATTTATTAATTTTATTTTTGTATTTATAATATCAACCCCCTATAACAATAAAATTGGTCAATTAATTAAACAACTTATTGATTGCGAATATTCCGTCCAAAATTGGGTTTTTTAAAATCAAAAATCGCTTTCGACTTAGGACCATTTTAATTAATTTTTTAAATTTCAAAATTAATTTATTATTATTATTTATTTGCCTTGTGATTTTGTCTTTGTTCAAGGGTTGGCCATTTTTTCTGTTGCTCAGATCAGCAGATGGTTTTATTGCTTGGCTTCTGTGGTTCCGATGATCAATTTCCTCGTCACTAATTAAAATTGTGAATGGCCTAAAATAAAAATGCGCAAAATTCAAGCAATGAAAATGTTTAAAATGAATTTTATCATAAAATTTCCTACCTATATTAGAATACCCCTCCTGGCCCACCTGTCCTTTTGGCTCCATTTTTGTGGTGGCACTCCATTCTTTGCAAAGGACGGCGGCGCTTCGGTGGGTCGTCTGCCGCCATTTTTGTACAATTGTTTATCCGCCTTAATTTATCAAAAAATGTTTAAAATTTAAATTGTTGATATACCTACCTTCTACGGGGACTCTATTTTTTATCCCCCCCCCCCCTCACCGTGGGTGCTTTATTGGAGGGTGGGGGGGGGGCTCTACTAAAAAGAATGGCTTTATTCCTGCCCCAAAGGGTCGAGGGCAACCCCCTACTTCTTTTCTACTCCCTCCAGGGGAGTGGGGGTTCTACAAATAAGGGTGGCTTATATTTCAGTATCCCCTCTAGGAGGCTCTATTGGGGGTAGGGAGCGGCTTCTCACCGTTGGCCGCTGTTGCGGTCTTCCTTCATGGCCATTCAAAATGACAATGTTACTAAATGGAGCGTCGCCGCCACTGATGTCTAAATAATCGGCACCGCCATTCAGTGGCGGAAGTGGCGAGTCATGGCTCAACTTTAAACAATTAAATGCGGATGAATGGGAGGGGGTTCAATTAAAGTATTTTTTTTTTCAATACCCCTCCATAGCATTTTCTATTAAAGGGAGCGGGAAGCGTTGTTCAATTGCGGGGTTCAATTCGGAGGGGGATTAAATTGCGGGGTTCAATTCGGAGGGGGATTCAATTGCGGGGTTCAATTCGGAGGGGGATTCAATTGCGGGGAAAGCGAGGGTTCAATTTTTTGGGGGAGGGGGTTCAATTGTATTACTAGGGGTTTAATTAAGTTTGGTTCAATTATGGAAGGTTCTATTGCGAGGGGTTCAATTGCGGGGTTCAATTCGGAGGGGGATTCAATTGCGGGGTTCAATTCGGAGGGGGATTCAATTGCGGGGAAAGCGAGGTTTCAATTGCGGGGGGGGGGTTCAATTGTATTACGAGGGGTTTAATTAAGTTTGGTTCAATTATGGAAGGTTCTATTGCGAGGGGTTCAATTGCGGGGGGGGGGGGTTCAATTGTATTACGAGGGATTTAATTAAGTTTGGTTCAATTATGGAAGCTTCCATTGCGAGGGGTTCAATTGCGGGAGGGGGGGAGGGGGGCTCAATTGTGGAGGATTAACAGCGGGGGGTTCTATTATAGAACCTTACATTTGCGCTTCGTTCCCTGCCGTTGATGATGATGCTTTCCGCAGTTGCGGCAGCATTTGTTACTGTTTTGGTGTCGTCGTCGTCCATTGTGGCGGGGCCGAACAAATGTTTTACTTTGACATTTGTCGGATCGGCTGGCAGCCCGGTGACACTGAATGCCTCGTCCACAGTGATTTTTGGCTGCAAAATTTGCCCATATTTGGGTGTAAAAAATGCAACGGCCGAGGGAGGATTAAGCGCCGGTAAGCCCTGGGGATGTCTAAAATCCTGAAAATCCGCGGACTCGAACGGATAACAATTTTCGACAAATATGAAGGACACGAATATTAAAAAATCCATGGTTTGCGCCAGCGGAATTGTCCGTGTGAACCACCCGGACACGGATAAAGCGATGTCGAGAAAAAATCGCGCGGATATCGGTGTCAAAAAAACACCGGATTTCAGGACGAAAAAAGTATCCGGATTTTGGGTTTCGGGGTAGTAACAAATGACGACTGTCTATGGTACCCACTTGGCCGCGTGCCCGTCGCCTACCACTTTTTGTAGGCGTGCGACAGTCGTCGCCGCGGGGCGTTGTTGCCGCTTTTTCCGGCGCCGCCAGCAACAGATCAGGCACGTGCCGACAACCACAAACAGTGCAATGACAAGCGCAAGTCCGATCAGCACAAAGCGCAATGCCAAATCTGGAAGAAGCAGCGACTGATTGCGATGGGAGGGGGCCACCACCGAAAATTGGGGGCCACCGCACTCGCCGCCGCCGCCGGCGCCGCGGGCAAGTGCCAAAGTCATTGTTTGTTTATTTATTTATGCACCGAGATAAGCTGCAGGATGGATGGATGTGAGATTGATCAGTGATCGGGAACTTTTTTTTTTGCGGTATCGATTGATAAAATTCCGACCATGGAGAATTCGAACAAAAAGAGCAGTTACATGTGGCGGCTGATTGGATTAGTCGAATTTTATGGCAAATTTCTAGCCAAATTGCCAAAAACAGTGTCGGCCATATCAGTATCCTCTGAATTTTGACTAATCCCGATGGCAACAACCAACAGGTGGGACGGAAAACCTCAACTTATCGGGCATAAAATAGAACCTCCCCCTCCCAAAATGGAATAAAAAAAGAACCCCTGGGGGTTCTATTAGTGCAAATACGGACTAAGTCACGGTGATTTGATGCATATGCCAAGACAACAATTAAATTAAAAAATGATGCGCGACAACGGATCACATTTTTGGATTTGGCAGGTGGCTGGGTGGGATTGACGCTGGCGGGCATCTTCAGCCGCCGATGGCCCCCCAAATAATTAACCCAGTAACCTTTCTATGCATTCCATTCCATTCCATTCAAATGTAAGCATCATTCATTTTTGCACTTTTAATTTGCTAGAGAGAGAGTACCGATTTTAGCGGCTATATTTAATCTGCCCCAATGATCTGAGCCGTCGAAGCGCCGGCGGGGATCTTTTTCCGTTGCGCGACGGCTTACCTAAGCAATAACGAATGCAATGCAAATATTTATTTATATTTATTTTTTACTTAATATTTGCTAATGGGGGAGGGGGCACTATTAACGAGGGGACTTCTTTAGAGGGGGGGGGGACTTTAATAGAGGAAATACAGTATTTGGAAACTTACCATCAATTTTGAACCAAAGAAATTGCTGTTGATGATGTTGCTCCATTCTTTTAATGCTTTAAATCAATTGTTGCTGACTTGATCGATCAATTATGATCGGAATGATTGCTCTAAAAAATTTCATTGATTTGTCTTGTATAAGTGACAAATATAGGAGCCGTGGCTTTTGCTGTCTGATCCAGGGTTGTTCCGGGTCGAGAAAAATATTGGGTCGGGTTTCGGGTCGAGAAAAATATTGGGTCGGGTTTCGGGTCGAGAAAAATATTGGGTCGGGTTTCGGGTCGAGTCGGCCGAAAAAAGTCCGGGTCGGGTTTCGGGGTCTGATCCTTCGAGGGCAGGACAACGGGGATTTGTAAGCATCGGGGTCGGGGGGAATGTCGGTACATCGGATGTTGGGGAATCCGGGATTGTCGGTAGCAACGTGGTCAGGGAATTGTCAGAGGTATCGGAATTGGGCAATCTGGGTCTTTTTCCGGGGTCGGGGACTGTCGGGGGGCCTTTCGGGGTCGGGGAGAAACCCCCAACTTTACAATGATGTATTGTGTGCGTTATAAAAGCAATTCCCGTTGCGGGGTCTCCCAAATTTTGTTCCCGGAGGGGCGTGGGGAGGGCAGTGGTTGTTTAAATTAAACACATTGCGCACAAAATAAATAAAAATATAGCATCGGAAGAAGCGCGAAAAAGGAAGCATCGCCGCGGGGCGGTGGTAATTGAATTAAAATTTATTTTATTTCATTTTTTTATCACTTCAAATTAGCCAAAAATTATTTTTTAAATTTAAATTTTGATTGGAGGAACCGTAAAAAGATATTGTAGAGAGATGAATACATTATGTAAACAAATTAAAATTTTTAATGCAAACCAATTTAAAAAATGTCGTCAAATTTTTATTTATACGGCAGAGACAACGCTAAAGGCTTAAAATTTTCAAAAATAAGCCGCCCTCGGGGGTCGGGGGGCTTAACCCCTAAAATAAATATAAAATAATGAAAAATAAATGCTTCCGAAATGGCGGCGGCCAAAGGTCGAATGATCGCTGCGCAAAGGTTGAAAAAAAATGAAATTAAGCATAAGAGCTTAGCGATTGAATAAGCCGCCCAAAGAATTTTTGGTTGGCAAAAAAAATGGCACAAAAATGGCAACATTTTGCCATTTTTGGCCATATGTTTTTCCATTTAAATTTAACTTTTTTTTTCCATGATCAGAATATATCCAATAAGCCTTTTCAATGAGCTGAAGCTGTCCGCAAGGAAAATGACTATCTGATTGGATAAAAAATCAAAAAAGTTATGCCAAAAACAAAGGCCGAATTTTTGACCCCTCCCCATTTACTTGAAAGAGTATTCAAAAATAGACGCCCGGGGTTTCTAATTTTGGAAAAAAATTATGAATTGACCGACAACAATTCGCGGAGCGATCGGTGGGCCTTCGGCGGATCGATCGCCGGTGAAACGATAAGCGTAAATATAAAATTGAAAAATAATTAAACTAAATATAAAAATGTCTCGTTATTATAGAATTTGGTCACCAAATCATTCATTCATTCATTCATCCCCAAATCCATACATTTTTGAAGTTGGCGAGATTATGGACGACGCCGCGGGACCATAAAAATGGGTGCGCAAAAAGTGAATGGCGTCGGCGTCTGTCCCTGTGTCTGTGTCCCACGCATTATTTATTATTTTTTTTTATTATAGCGAAATTGTTATTCCTCTAATAGAACCCCCCGCATAAATGTATTTTTTTTTTTTTAAAAAAAAATTTTTTATTTTTTTTTTTTTTTTTTTTTTTTAAAATTAATTTCCCTCGCCTCTCTTTCCTTTATTTTTTTTTTTTTTGTTTTGTTT
>JAKKIK010001462.1:0-16196 GCA_024500135.1 Heterodera carotae | reverse complement strand
GGCGGGGGGGGTGTGGGGGGGGGGGGTGGGGGGGGGGGGGGGGGGTGGGGGTGGGGTCACGAAAGATGGGCAAAAATTGTGCGTTGGAAGGTTAAAAAGCAAAATTTTTATATGTCGGGGGGGGGGGGAATTCGGGGATTCCCCCCATTCACCCCTGGTTACAGGCCTGTATCTAGCCCAGCCCTACTGATGAGTGTAAAAAAAAAGTTTTCGGTCATATCGTTGCCGGTACCACGTCCAGACCCAAAAAAAACCCCAAGGTAAATAAACAGCTCAGAAAAAAATCATGAATTTTCTTATTCAAATTGTTTAACTAATGCTTTTTGCTTATTTATTACCAAATTAGGTGCTTTTGCAATTAATTGCTCAATAGGTAAATACTCACAGTGAATCCGGCCAAGCAAGTGCACTCGCCGGTCTCTTCGTTGCATTTTCCCCCATTTGCGCAATTGCACACGTAACGGCAGTCCTTCTCCAAGTGCGACTTGTCACAGCGATGTGTGCAATGCTTTCCGGACCAGCCGGGCGGGCAAGAACATTGGCCGTTCGATTTGTTGCAAATGCCGCCATTCTGACAGAGACATTGCGAATTGCACGCGTCGCCAAATTGTCCGTCGGAACATTGCTCCTCGCAATGGATTCCCATGAAGCCTAAAAAGGGATTGTCACTCATCATCAGAGTAAACTTTGTCGACCCAATTACCCGGCGGGCATCGGCATTTGCCCGTGACAAAGTCGCAATCCTTCGTATGCTTACAGTCGCACTCGCGTTGACAGTTCTGTCCCCATGAACCAAGAGGACAGCGGACAGAACAAATTTCACCGCCATAGCCATCAAAGCATTTGCAAATGTTCGGCTCGATACATTCGCCTTTTTTGCATGACGGCTCACAAACGGCTGAAATTATTTGGGACTGAGTTGGAAATGAATTGAGCGGTAGTTGAGAACGTTTGCAGGTGCTGTCAGTCTGTTGAGCGTATCCCTTGCAACAGCGAGTGACCAAAACAATTACTTTGACGGGTTCTGACTTATACGAAGTGCGGGTGCCCGTCTTTTTCACTTTGCATTTGAAGCCTTGCGAAAAGTCGGGACACCATTGGGTGGTGACTAATTGGACTTGCCGTTCATACTTCTTTATAACGATTTTTTCACGCCTAAAAAGGAACGGCATTATTGGGAGAAGAATCCAATAATAAAGAACGACAACTTACTCTTCTTCGAATGTGCAAACATTTGGGCCGTGCAGTTCGATCTCCGGCTGTGAAAAACCGTAAATTGGTGACACAATATTGCCAGAAAGAGACAGAAAGAAAAGTGTTAATGGTAGGACAACAGAGCATTTGGAACGGATTGGATTGGTCATTGGCGACAAATATGTTAAGTGATAATTGTTATTAGTTACAGAGAAGCTAAATTGATAAGCAAATATCATTAGTCAGCTATTGAATTTAAGGTACGGGTAATATGTAAAAGGAATAAGAATGATGCTTTTTTCCAATGTATTTTTCACATTATCGTATATTAGGATAAAAGCACATAAATTTCTAATGAGAAAAATGTCATTTGCTGCATTTTGCTTGTCCGATCCCTTAAGGATGGAATTCCATTTAGTGAAATGTCACTGTTCAATTGCAGGAACATTTTTAGGAGAAAATTCCTTAAATTCCAAAATTAGCCTTTTGACTTTTCTCCAAAATAACATGTGTTTTACAATTTTTGTCCAAATGGGTTTCTGTGTCTGATCAGGGGTACGATCGCCAAAACTCAAAAACCGGGCGAGCTTTAACGTGGCTAAATTTTTAAAAAAACTGGGCATATTTTTTTGATAGTACTAGTTGTCTTTTTTTTGAGTAATGGAGTAAACAAAATTTCAAAATTACATGGAGGGAGGGGTGGTCTGATGCCAGGGAAAATTGACGAGGGGCGCGGCGGTGCCAATAGGCATCGTTTTTAACTTTTGCCAAATTCTTAGTAATTGAAATAAATGAGAGGAAAGCCGGCATAAACCCGGCGCGGACCCCGAAACCGGGCAAATGCCGGTTTACCAGGCAAAATCGCCGCCTGTAATCTGATAAAAAAAGCAAAAACTTTCTTTTTAGTCGATTGAACGATATCGAAAGTTCATTGTGTCAGATGAATGACTCACTCAATCACTGCTCCCTTCCCCACAGAAAAACAAATTTTTGTCCGTAGTGATCATCGGTCGACGAGTCAATGACATTAATTATTTCTTATTCAGCAGGCTGTTTTCCATTTTTTATCATTGATGGAAATTAAAGGATTTAATGATTTAATTAAGGCAAAGGGTTCTATATAGTAAACTTTCGCGTCCCATGAATTTTTACGCGCCCTATTAGAGTAAATTTGTAGATCCTTTCAATCCCCATTTTCACACACACACACAAAGGACTGAAGCAGCTTGGACGGCCTTAGGGTTTAAATTGCACAGAACTATTGAGTTATTGGCAAACTTATTTTATCATTATTATTCAGACGCTATCATTATAACCCTTAAAAAATAATTTTACTGGAAACGGGCTTGATAAAAACAAAATAATTTATTTAGGTGCAATTAATCTGTCAATCACATTGTGCTTTCTTCTGTTTTTGGTACTTTTTCTGGTAAATTAGCGACGGCGATGTTACTTTCAGAACTGGTGACTTTTTGCATGGTCGAATGATTGCTGCCTTTCTGTTGGATGCTCTCCATGGCCATCACCATCCCAGAACGGAAGTTAAACAGCGCGCTTCGAAAAACCCTGTTTCAAAGAGAAAATAAATATGTGTTGCTGCTAAATCACTCACTCATTGTCCAATCGGGGCATTAAACGAGCTCTGATAGATTTGAGGGCAGAACTAAACAAAAAAAATCAATGAATATGGCAAAAAGTAAATGATTTCAAGCAAACGATTGTTGGGTTTATATATTTTTGATGAATTTAAAAATATCGGTTTGCGCTTCATCACCAACCGCATGTCAGCCGTAATGAATTCCTGAAAAGCCTCCTCAAACGCGGTTAGGTCAACAATTGTTTGGGTAGTGCGCTCTGAGGAAGACAAATCCACTTTTGAAAGCTGGGCAAAGAGCTGTTCTAGGGATACTTTGACAATGTCAGCCAACACCTGAAGAAAATCGCATTGAAAAAGTAAAGCAAAATGGTATTTGAAAATTTGTACACAATTTTTCATTTTTAAGTGAAAATAAATGACCTGTTCTGCAAAATGGGCACAGAAAGGGGCCATTTCCGCCTGCACAAAAACAGCACAAAGCATCAATTCTTTGATGAAGTCCGATACATCTGATTGGTGACAAATGTGTAAATGCCATAATACAATAATATGTAATGTTAATGGAATATTTGTCATTTGGAAACCGTCTTCGCCAGGCATATGCGTGTAATTGGCCGTTTCGAGAATGGAATGGACTTGCGACAGTTTTTGTGTGGTGTAATGACCCAAAAGGGACAGACGATAAGCGACCAATTTGTCCTTTAAAAAGACTCAAAAGTATTTAATTGTTGAACGTGTCTGCTCACTTTCGTTCGTTTGAAGATCTGATCAGCAAATTTGACGCCATTGTCGCTCAACCGACGGCAAATGCCAGACACCGAACGATTGATCAAATGGTCATAAAAAGAAAATAGTAAAACCATTGAAAGTTTTATCCATGCCATCTCACAATGTTCGCAATGGCCACGAGGAATTTGCGACTGGCCCTTTCCTGAGGCTGTTTGACCGTTCTGGTGCCTGAAACAGTTTAAATGACGAAGACAGACCAAATCAAACAAAACCATCTTCATCGGCACTTCCGAAAGAGATATTGTCCAGCAACGTTGTTGGCCTTTTGTGTTCACGGCGCAATTTGAGCAAATGATCGTAACAGTCACGAAGGCCAAGCAAAAGAACGGTAAACAGATCAATTGTCTGAAAATGAATGGGGGCATTGAATAAAGACGAGTCAAAAAATGTTAAAATTAAAATTTCAGAAGGCTGCCCAATTTTAGAAATCAGCATCCGAACCAACCATTTGTCGCCACCGTTCCTTTAGAAACAGATCAGTTTCTCCGGGGAAGTTGTTCGGGGTAAGGATGACTTTCACATCTGGTACTAATTCGTTAATTTCCGTTTCGAAAAGGTCAGGCAACGCAGATCGGGGCGGATCAGCCATCAAATCGACGCGCCAATTTTCTTGGGCACCGAGTAGGAAAACAGCTAAATGCAAGTGTTAAGACAGAAAGCAGCAGTTATTTATTAACGGTTTGTGATTCTCCGACATTTGAGGCCCGAGCGAAAATAGGAAATTGCAGTTCATAAAAATGCTGAATTTCGAATCAACAAAAAGATCAATGGTCCGACAGTAAAAGATACGCTGGAGCCGAACAGGACCGTAACGAGTCGGAAATTTCAGTGGCTGTTATACCTCTGCAAGGGGGAGTTAGGGAAGGGGTCTTGCGCGGTGACTGGACCCACCCTAGGGGGGGGGGTCAGTGTCGAATTTCCTTGCGTTTGACCGTTTTTCACTGCGCGCGTGCCGGACGACCTTTTTCTCCCCCAAACGTAAGAAAGATTTATTGTCGACAGGCGTCGCCGAAAAAAATTGGTAAAACTTTAGTGCTTTCCGTATGAAAAATGAGGCCGAACCGGTGAAAAAAAAAATTCATTTTGAAACCAATTTACCAAGCTCATTTTAAAGGCCGATTTCATTTCCCTTCCCTTTGCCGGTGAAAATTCTTTATTTTTGATTTCTGGGGGGAAGGGTGGGATCTTGAGCACAGTGTAGCCCACCCCTCCCTCTATACCTCTAAAATGATTTTTATTCTTCCCCCTAAATGACTCATTTATTCCTCGCCCCGCCCCGCCAGAACTCAAGGTCTGGCTACGACTTAGCGAGAATCTTCCACCCCTTTGTTCTATTTCACCCTCACCTTCCTTGCCCCTCTCCACCAACATTCCCAAACACTTGAGGCGAATGGTTGTACAAAGTTCGGTTAGCGGCTGAAGATGAGAACGGTTCAGACATTCTGACAACGTTTTTATGGAGGACCTTAAAAATGAACATAAATTGAGCTCATTGGATTATTTAGTCGATTCCAAATCGCGCAGTGCCTTAAAGTTTTGATGGAGGGGAACATGATATCCCATTGGGCATTTGAACTGAGACGAGGCCATTCCACGAAACGGTCTTTGTATTGTCTGTTCACCGACTCGGGCAGTGCATCAGGGACCAGTGCGTTCAACAACAGCCACGAGCCAACGTTGGTGGTGTTAGTCAGCATTTGCTGCAATTTGGGGGCGCGGCTCAAAAATCAGTGATAGCAACGCCCAACGAACATCAATGTCCATTTGTCGTTCTTGAAATTGTTCGACTTCCATTGAGCTAAGTGCAGAAACAGCCGCAGAAGTTGTAGGCCCAGTAACAGCAAAATTTTGGGATATTTTCCAAAAAGTTTGCAACTTTTCGGTGAGCAGCCCCAACAAATCGACTACAAAGGCATGGCGAAAGTATTGCGGTGGTTTATTTTCCTCTATGAAAAGGTCGGACATCTCCATTGTCACATTCGACATGGAACTTCGCTGATAAGCTTCTACAGCTAAATTGTTTCAGAAAATTACAATGATGTAACTTAATCCTCAAGATTTTGTTTTTCTTAAATTTGCCATGAAAATTGATTTGCAACTCCCATAGAATGTTCTCGAGCCATCCGTTGTAAGACATCATACAATCCCTAAAGAAAGAGGGTGATGCAGTAGGGAACAAACATGAGAAGGTCCACCCAAACTACCACCAAGCATGAAAGAGTGCACCGTACCAAGCAGGGTCTGACTCGGGGTCGAGTATTTTCAAGAATTTGATCAGTCTGTTCTGCTCTTCAAATGGAGTCGAAATATCCATCAATTTGTTACGGATGCACTCGCGAAGCCGCCCTAGCTGTTCATCAAGCACAGCCATTACTTAAAAAAACGGGCGCTTTTTGTTCGCCAACCATTCTCCTCCATTTTTGCACCTTCTTTAAACAGATTAACTTCTGTGTCCTTGAAAAGCGCCTTTGCTCTCGCGTAATCGTTCAAAATTGTCGAAAAGTCACCCTAATTTGTAAGAGCGGTAGAATAGTGAAATAATCCCAATGAAAAAATGACAGACTTTCGCCATGTTCGCTTCAATGGATTCCGCAAGAAAGAAAATGAAACGGAATCGCGTGAGCATTGAAAGAGCGTTCCGAGTGGAGTCCGCGTGGTCTTTCCGAGTCAGAACATCCCGGAAAAGTCGGTCCGCCGTTTTCGCGGCCAAATCGACCTTCAGAATGCAACAGAAATTAAATCAATTTGTGCAGAAAATTAATTTTTAAGGAATGGTTTTTCTGTGACCTTTTCCGTTAATTTCGCGCTGATCGGCCAATCTTCGCCGATCGCTTTTGATTGAATTTTTGAGTGCAGCGAAGTGAGTGCGTCCACACAGCTAATTAGCAGGAAAAGGTTGGCCTTGTGTACATTTTTCGAACATTCCTCTTCATGCGCTATTTGTTTCTCCAAATTGGCCATTCCTCGCTTCAAATCTTCAACGCTAATTAATTTAAAATTTTAAAAATGGATAATTAATATGATAATAAAAAAATACCTGGTAAATTTGTAGTTTTCCAGTAAATACCATGCGGGACAAAAATTGTCCATCTTTCGACTGCCCGTTCCCTCTGGGAAAAGTCTGATCAGACTCGCAATGTCCGTCTTTGTCTGTCTGAAGCACTCTCATTGTGTCATAATTTGCATCGACGAAAAACTGACTGTTCAATGCCCAACCCAAGTGCATCTTCGGAGTCTCCGCTCTCCTGCACATTCCTAATCAAATTTCGTCCCGGCACTGTTTTCGACTCGTCCACCCAAACAGCTGACTCTTGCAGCGGCCCGATCTGTTCAAGAAACACTCGAAATTGGACCGCCGATTGGCCACGACCGCCCGAACGCGTGACGATCACAATATCTCCAGGCCCACGCTTCGCTTGCCCACCCAAACGCGCCACAATTTTCGAAGGGGATTTCCATTTGGCTGTTGCAAGACAATCAGTGCCGCAAATCACCAGAGCGACCTTTGCATTGAAATAACAATAGAAAGAATTGTACTTTGGGCAATGGTAAAAAAATGTTAAAAATTATAAAGGCTCACTTCTTGAGTTAAAAAGACGGTTAGTATGAATCTGCCCTTTGAAAAAACCCAAACCCGAATTCGAACAATTTGACTGAAAGTTTTAAATTTAATGTCTAATTGTAAACAATTCTAAGGGTTTCATGGACGCTAGGCCAACCCGTAACCAAAAAAAAAAAATTCGGGAGTGGAGTGGTCGAAAATTGGCAACTTTGCCCCAAAGTTCGGCGGTGCCAGAAAATTTTAGAGAGATTTCTTAAGAGAATTACCAAAAAAGGAGGTCAGATGTCGAAAGCGGCATCGGTCCGGCTTTTCGGCACACGGTTTTTAGCCCAAAAAATCCGGTTTTCGGTTGACCGACCGCCCGGAAAGGCGGGCATGTCATGGATTCAAATTTCTAAGAATGCAAAGGAATTTTCGTTTTTTTTTTGTAATAGAATCAGGAACAAATCATTTTAAAAAATTCCATGCATTTTGAATTTAAAGTGAATTTGGCAAATATTAATTTTTGGCCTTTTGTTCGAATTTGGGTTAGGGCCAAGGGCGTATCCAGGGGGGGGGGGGCTGCCCCCCCGAAATGGGAAAGAAAAAAATTTTTCTCTATTAAGGGGAAGGGAATTAATAAAAAAAGAAAAAAAGGAAAATTTGAACATTACTTTAACTAATTTCATTAAACTATTCAAAAAAGTTCCTCACTAGCAATTTGTCCTAGTGGTCTGTGCGACCGACAAGAAACTTTTTATCTCAGGTTCAAATCCTTTCCATGTTATTTATTATTATTGGTTTTTCGTATAAATTTCCTCGAATTTAGCCTTATTTTCATTAAGAAACTCGGCTATATTTTTCAAAAATTTTTCGGCGGCCCCTATCGGCACCGCCTTTACCTCATTTAGGCCTCATTTCCCTTAAGAAACTTGGCTATATTTTTCAAAATTCTTTTCGTCGGCGCCTATCGGCACCGCCGAAACCCACAGCTCCGAAAAATTTTTGGTTGTCGGGCGAGAGCAAAAAAAAAAGGTCGTCGGTACCCCCTCCAAGCCAAAAAGGTACGTCCCTGATATCACATGGAAAAAATTGGAAAGTACACCCCTAAAGATTGCCTTTTTTCAGTCCCAGCCCCCCCCCCCGAAACCCGAGTTCTGGATACGCCCTTGGTTAGGGCTCGAGTTTTTCTAATCTGATTTCAGATTTTCTTATTTGTTAACGCTTTTTTAAGCCCAGGACATACCATACACCTTTGCGATTTTTAAGTTTTTCGTCGGGACCGCAATTCGTTACAATTGAGCTTACCAAGTCATTGGCATCGTTGCCAAACCCTTCTCCCCGAACTGTAATTAAAGTGCCCGGTGGACCTGAAAAAAGTTACTGACTAAGGCAGGACACTTTATGGATCAAAAGAGATGACGGGGTAATATTCTAGTTTGTTCCCCTCCATTTTTGAAAAAAATTTCAAGTTTTAAAAAGTCGCAAAAAACATATTCCTATAGGTTTTTAGGGCCATTGATTTCGAATCCGATATCTATTTCGCTTAAGTTCGAACCCCGGACCTGAATCCAAACAGTAGAAGATTAAAAAAAAATAGAAACATTTTTTGACTATTAAAACTATTGGATTTTTTTCAAAAGGGGGGAGAACAAACCAGACTATTACCATAGACGGAATTACAGAATTAAACAAAAAGCATCACCTAATATCAATTATAGTACAACATTCAACCCCCACCCTGATGGGGCGAAACTCCAGTGACTAGCGGCGCATTTGAACGGAAAATATGGGCATTCGAGGAAGTACTCATAAGCAAAAAATTAAGTTATAAAATCACTCTTTGATTAACATATTGTATGCAAGAAAAATATCGTAAAAGAACATCAAAAACATTAAGCGGTTCAGAAAAATAAAATTTATATATGTTTATGATCAATTAGATACGCATATGCTAAAATGAAAATGAAGGGAGCAGTAATAATAAACATAATGTGTAAGAATAAATCATACAATTTGGCCTCAAAGCAAAATCGGAAACGATTGGTCCGAATATACAAAATGTAAAAAATCTCCGTTATTTTTTTTGGACGGAAAAAAAGTCAAATCGGTTTATAAAGCAAGGTTGTCACATATTTCTTGCGATGACGATGAGTTGCACTCAAAACCTACAACAAAAATATGAACTATAGCAACCCAACATTGAATTGACGGAGCAGTAAAAGTTCTTTTCGAAGGCTAATAAGTTCATGTAATGCTCTTTCAGTCAAAAAAAAAATGCTCAACAATTACTTATTAGCTATGAAGCAGCCTGCTTCTGATTTATTTTTTTTTGTTGCATGAAAGAATGAATATTCACCATGACTCCGTCCTTGATGGACAACGCGTAAAGGTGGTTAAGCATGACACTGTTGGGTTCAGGCAGAACATTAGGATCACATTGAACAGGAGTATCTTTGTTCAGAATGACCTGAAAATTGAAAACAAAAGTTTTACGAAGGAGTATCTCCCAAACACTGGCTAAAAAAAAACATGTCGCCGGGCTGAAATATGCAAAAAAAAATCGAGCGTAACCAAAATAGATGTGCTAACATTTTATAAGATGCGCAATCGCTTAACTTTTGCTTATTCTCAGTCTCTAGAGATTGGAATAAGGCCCCTGGACATGCCCTTGCCCCCAATTCCACAAAATGCAAAAAATCAAATAAAATCCTCTCTGAAAGAAATTTAAAACTGCGACGGCCAACTTTACTTGAAGCAAATGTGGTGGAAGTATGGGCGGGTTCGCAGCTTTCTCAAAATCCCGTCGATCGGGTAATTGCTGAGTAAATTCGCGAAGTCGTTCCAACTCGCGATCGTTCGGTGTGTCTTGCGAAGGCTGTGCAGCGCCCGTCGAATTCATTGAACGCATCGCTTCGCCAGCATTTGAGGAGGCTAAATCTTTATCGATAGCATCGAACACCTGACAAATGAACGAAGCAAATATGACAAAATGCAAATAAAAATTACCGCAAAGTCAGCTTCATCAATAGACAACACGTTGTTCTGACTACCCATCTGTAAAAAGCGTGTCCACATATCGATTAAGCAATTGTTTCTAGTTAGCCTGGAAGGCAAGAAGAAAGAGACAGGCTGTCCGGCAAGGACCCATCGGGGAGAATGGGGGGAACGAGGGAGGGGGGGGGATACGTACCTCACTCTTCCATCCCTAAAGATTAAGACGACATATGTCATTGGTAGAATTCTATTGTAAAAAGAGTAGATGATCACATGCAATTTAAAGTACTTGGTTGTCAGTCTTTGCGATGGTATCGTCGACCATCCATTTACCATCGACGAGAAATTTGTATTCATAGCGCCCTTAAATCAGATATATTGCGGTTGAATAAAATATATTTCAGAAACAAAAATCGACAGACCGACCCGGATTAAGATTGATGATTGTAGAAAAATCACTCGTGGACTTCACAAGAGGTATTTTCTTGCGCCAATTGTCCCATGACCCGGTCAAATATACGTGTTTGGAAGATTGAGTTTCGGAGTGCCACTTGAACACAACTGGGTACTCATTGTGAGCAAATTCCAGCGAATCATCAGCCATTAGATCAGGCTTAGCGATTTTCATCTGCAAATACTATTTTTTGTTTCGAAATCACTCTCTGATATAACGCCGGAAGTGAAGTGAGACCTGTACAGGACAGCCATCGTCGGCGCTGGATGATACTTGACCTTGCAAAGGATTTTGATAGGACCCAGTGCTTGAAGAGCTTGATGAGAGAATTTGGATCGTACCTCCACCAGTTGTACGCCTCTGTGAGCCATCGCCAGTCCGTTCACGTTTGTGAAAACCACCTTGATTATTCCCCATTCGATTTGCTAACTCAAGGACACGAACTAAATGTTAAAATATTACATATGGCAATGGTTTTACATATGTTATCCGTGAAAAAAAATTTAATTTAAAAGATTGAATCGCTTTTTCTGAATTAGATTATTTTTTCATCTTAAAATTAACCCATTCATGGAAATTTGCAAAAAAAAAAAATACAATGG
Source organism: Heterodera carotae (assembly GCA_024500135.1). NCBI lineage: Eukaryota > Metazoa > Nematoda > Chromadorea > Rhabditida > Heteroderidae > Heterodera > Heterodera carotae. Next base: position 5,022 of record JAKKIK010001462.1, on the reverse strand, counting down.
ACGCAAGAGTTAATGATTTACAATGATTTTTTGGTTTGTAGTTAGTCTTTTTTTTAAACTTAACAGTCAAAAACTGCCAACTTTGAATTTTCGCTTTTCAGGGTTATTCAACTTTGTTTCTTGTTTTTATATTTCGCCCTTTCTCATCTTTTATGGATGCGTCGCTGTCTGTTTTGTTTACTGAAAAACATGTGCTGTCAAAACAACGTTCGAGAAATCTGCTGATTGTCAGAGTTATAACGTTTCTTGTCTCATTATTTTTTGGTGCAATGTTTGTCAAATTTGCCGGCGATTACTTTGTGAATATTTTAGCCATAATGGCTCAATTGCACTTAAGCCGTCTGTATTTATCACAAGCATTTAGGCAAGCCGATTGGTCGATTTTAGGCAGGGCAACAAGCGTCGATTGTCTTCAATTCTTGCATTGGAATGGCTTATGATTCATATGACGTTTCTGATGTATCGCCATTTATTTTCTTTCTCAAAGACTCCAATTTCTATCAGAAATCGAAGCAGGGTATGTTTTAATAATCCTATCATTCATAAATTAATAAATTCATTGCTTTCAGCGTCTACGACATTGTTGTTTTGTTGTGTTTGCTTTACTGGCTTCACTGGCGCATTTGACTTATTTCTTTTATTTGGCTGAGTCCTTTGAGATTCCTTGGCTCATTTACGGGTTTTCCGCTCTTTGCAATGGCATTTGGATTAATTTATGCATCCTTTGCTTCCTTTTCACTGTTTACAATTTATGCATTGGATTTGCATCGGTTTGTTTTTTGTGACTTCCTTTACCCAAATTTCTGTTGAACATTCAGTCTTTTACCATTGGACAATGGCTTATTCGGCGGATGTTTATGTTAAAAATTGTTAAAATGTTCAGCACAGACCATTGTCTACAAGTTCGACTAACGCTTCTGATCACCTTCCTACTTTCAATGTCACATTGGTACTTTAGTGACAAACTTATAGTTAAGCACCAGAAAATATTCATCGAACGACAAGTTGAAACGAAACTGACCCTCAAGGTGGAAATTGCCAAAGAATTGACTAAATGCACATTTATCTCAAGTGGTTCAGTTGTTATAATTCGTCCTCAGGTGGCGGTGTTGACTGATTTGCATGCCGGAGCAAGTATCTATGACCAACAAATTTCTTCGGTTGTTAAACGGGTGAACGCGCTCGACGTTGATGCGGTTTTTCTCATCGGCGATATCGTTGATGCACCACGCACGCTGATCGAAAGAAGAGTCGAATCATTGCACCATTTGCAATCGCATTTAGGCACCTTTTATGTAACCGGGAACCATGAATATTATTACGGCAATGTGGAGGAATGGTTTGCATTGTTTGAATCTTATGGCATTCGCATCTTGAAGAACGAGTTTGTCTAATTTGTTTACATAGTTTATTATTTATTGTTCAGAGTCATTGAATTGAAGGGACATTGTGTGGTTGGACTTAACGACATCACAAGTGGTAGCAGCGGGTGAGTGATGCCGGAAAAGTTTCCTGTTCTTTCTCTAAATTCTCAATTTAAAAGAAAAAGTTAACGCTTGTCCGAGTTTTGTGAAGGCAGAGTTATACCTCTCACAATTACATAAATGCATGGGAAGGGGGAAAATTCCCCCCCCCCCCCTCCCTCCCCCCCCCCACGAAATGGGAAAAATAATCGACGTCAACCAGTCTGTAACATGGATGTGACCGAATGTCGGACTTTTTTTCCAATATTTTGACTGATCTTGGAACTTTCTTAATAAAGCCCCGGGGGTCTATTAGACGAAACACTTATTTTAAAATCAATATAAATTTGAAAAATGAGGAAAAAATTAGAGAAATAGGAGATCTTGGTGAAAAAATTCCGGACCTTTTTGTCCGTTTAAAAACTGTTTGGAGTTATTTCCGCAAAAAAATTTCTTCCATATCGAAAAATATATATCTTCCGTTTAATTCGGTGGTGTACACCTATTGCTTTATCAGAGAAGTGGCAACGCTGTCAGGAATATTAAGAAGTAAAGGTCCATTGTCTAATTAAGTATCTTCAATCATGAGATGGATGTCAGGGCAATTGGAATTTGCCCACATAATGAGACAACAATTGTATTGGCACACAACCCAAGTGCTGTCAAAGAAATTCTTGGATATTCTCGCGCAACTTCCCATCCGGTTGACTTGATTTTGTCCGGTTTGTTTAATCCTTCTTGATGATTTAAAAATTAAAATCAGGTCACACTCACAACGCCCAATATTTGGTTTTGGTGCCCTTCGCGTACTTCCTCCTTCCATATCTGTACGGCCTTTATTCGCTTGCGGATGGTGCAACGAAATTAATTGTATCGGCCGGCACTCTATATCAAAATGCACCCATGAAAATGCCATTTATGTCGCAAATTTGGTCTATTGAAGTCGAAACAATCATAGAAATATGATCTCGTCGTTTTGTATTTTGACCAAATTCTACTATAATTTGCTTTATACTATGATTAGCCTGTAAAATGTTTAGCTCCTCAAGTCGTTATGGATTAGATTATTCCTAAAAGTGATTTTCCTTTTGATAACCGTTTTAACTTTGTTGAGAAGTGATCTCGATGTTGGCAGAGCAAAAACGGAAGCAACGAATAAACGTGGACCCACAAAATTTAAATTGGCGAAATGACACAAATGCTTTTGGGAAGAGAATGCTAGAACAGATGGGATGGCAGGAAGGAAGTGGTTTAGGCAAAACTGGAGAGGGAATTAATGCAAATGTTAGGCCAAACGCGAATTACACACAAAAAGGTGGGTTTTTCAATTAAGGTAGGCTTCTGTTTGTTGTACGCTTTTTGTTTTTTTTCAAATAGGTCTTGGCTTTAATGGCGAATCGAGCCAATCCGAATGGCTATCACACAATGATGAATTTTCCCGACTTTTGGCAGAACTTAATCAGAAGAATGCAAATAAAAGCAAACAATTCGATTCAGATGACCTAAAAAATGACGTCAGGATGAAGTTGGACCAGCAACGTTCTGTTGCAAACGGTCACAGGTCAATTTTTTGGTCTTTTTTTGGGTGTAAGGAACTCGCACACTAGGGAAAGTTGTACGACAAGTTTTTTGACGTTTTTTTAGTTGAAATTACATCCTTCGAAAGTCTATTTCTTAGAATTTGAAAAAAGTTTATTTTGTACATAATTTGCAAACCATCGGGATTTTCTTGATTTTTATTCTAAACTCTCATTGAGAACACTTTAAAAATTAAAATCAATTTGTTAACATAATTGGTTCAATTTTTTCGCTTGTGACTTTTTTGGTGGATGTGCCGAACTTTGAGACTAGGTAAAATTTTATGGGAATTGCTGAATTTAGTTGTAACTTTGTTGGTAGTTTTCGGCTTTTCTTAGCTTATAAAGATAGAGCTTTCGAATGATACCAATAACCAAAAAATTGTTGTACAAGTTGTTTTATGCGCATTAACTGAGACTCGTGACTCTAACACAAAGAAAGGCCTTGAGGAAACCATAATTTTGATCTGCAACAGCCTTTAATTTATTTACAATCGATGGTTACATTGTAGAAAACGCCGGCTTAATACATTGTCATCTGAACAAAAAACTGCAATTTTTGGGAAAACGCCAAAATCCACTGAAAATGGCTATAAAACTCTGCGCAATTTTGGAGGTGCAGAGGAAGTTGCAAAAGAAGGAAAAACAATGATTAGGGTAACAAATTTTTATGAAATGAGAATTTTATATGTAAGTTAAGATGGATTCGAATAGCATTAAGCAGAGACAAAATTCATCGTCTATTATAACAATGGATGTTTATTTTGCGAAGAAAATGGTTTGTGAAATTGGTCAAGGGAACGAAGTTGCGGATCCAAGACGAAAAGTGGGAACACAGACTGATGACAGCTGGTGTCAAAGAGGCGGACATTGAACGAACGGATGAGTGCAGAGACTTTGAGAACAGCCTCTGCTGATGATGCAAAGGACCAGGAAGAAAACAGATATGGAAGTTCATTATGTTATGTATAAATGGGTTGTTACTAAGACGAAAATACTAACTCAAAAAGTAGAAAAAACATTTGGATGCTGAGAACGATAAAGCTGTGAAAAAGGGCGCGTTCGAACCGGTTCAAAATCGAGAACCCGACCAGATATTTTTCTCGACCCAGAACAACAGTAGTATCAATCGACAGCTCTCGATGAGATAAATCGATCCAAACCAATTTTAAGCTTATCCACCTCGATCGGCTGCCTTATGTTTTATTGGTCTGGGATTGGCGGGACTAAAAACCCCGTTTTACCGGGACTCACGTTCATTTTTCTGACCGGGGCCTCGCCCGGGACCAGGTTTTTTTTTGAAAAAATAGAGACAAAAGGAGAAGAAATAAGTAAAACAAAGGTATGCTAATACGGTCTGCAATTCGGGGGCTTAAAACAAAAGACCAAATTTATGGCTGCGGGGGGGGAGGCGGGGGAAATTTTTTTTTGATAAATTAACCAATTTTGTGGTACTTGTGTAACCAATTTTGTGGTACTTGTGTAACCAATTTTGTAGTACTTGTGTAACCAATTTTGTGGTACTTGTGCAGTTTACGCCCCCAAAAATTTTTTTATATAAATTTTTAAAACCAATTTTTATAGGGGTTTTCGGGGTCGCTGATTAATCTGAACTCAGAATCGTGCTATTCGAATCCCGAACCCGAAGAACATTTGCAAAAAAATTTTCCAAAAGTGATTTTCACCGTTTCGAGTCAACAACCTCCACAATTAATATTCAACTAACGAACAAAATAACAATAGGTATGAATATATGCTAAATTAATTTTCGCATGGGTACAGTCCAACAACTTGGGACCAAAAATGACGATTTTAAAAATTTATTAAAAAAAAATTCTTATGGGGCGTAAACTGCACAAGTACCATCCCGATTCGTTTTTTTACTACAAAGTCAATTATGTTAGACTTTTTCGGGAAAAACAAGACTAATTTATTTTAAAAAGTCGCAAAAAAATGTTCCTAGAGGTTTTTAGGGCCGCTGA
>JAKKIK010001461.1:0-16216 GCA_024500135.1 Heterodera carotae | reverse complement strand
ATTAATCGCTTAGCTTCTGCTTAAACATTGCTTCTAAACACCCTTAGCTTTCTAATGATATCAAATTCATAGAAATTGGTGGAGTAATAAAAAAGATATAGTCCCTTATAGGTCAAACACTTGCAAAAAAGTGGCGGATTTACGAAACGCCCATAGTGGCGGAATTTACGAAACGACCTAGCACCAATTGTTTTTGCTAATTATAGTCAATTTAACGATTTATCAACACGGTATAAATATGTGCCCAGAGGCAACTTTTTTCGGTAACGCCGAACCCCCCTAATTTTTTTACTGGTACAAGCAAAAAAAAAAGGTTGGCACCTCTATCGGTAACGCCGAACCCCCCTAATTTTTTTTACTGGTACGGCATCTCTATCTATAACGCCGAACCCCCCTAATTTTTTTACTGGTACAAGCAAAAAAAATATCGGTAACGCCAAACCCCCCTAATTTTTTTTACTGGTACGACACCTCAATCGGTAACGCCAAACCCCCCTAATTTTTTTTTACTGGTACAAGCATAAAAAAAAAAGTCATCCCCCGAGGGCTTTAAAGGAAAAGGTACACTTCTTCCCCGACCCAGACATCCCTTGTGTGTGCCCAGAACCCGGATATGAATTCCCGATCTCGACTTCCGACTTTTTCGGGGAGATATTACTTCCCCGGAACCACATCTATCCTCCAATTCAGGCCCGCCACAGAGTGGACCGACCTAAGCCAGTGTAACCAGACAAAATTTTCGGGGGGAAGGGGGGGAAGGGGGATTGGTTTCGGGGGAGGGTGGATTGGGCAAATTTTCCCTTAACTTAGAAATTTAAAAAAAAAATTTTCTTAGGCGGTCTTAACTACGAGGAGGCTATCGCATATTTGAGCCGTAGATTTCGTCGGCTGTACCGGAATAAGCGTAGTTTGTACATCCACGAGACATACGCCACGGACACGAGCCAAATCAATTTGGTGATTAATTCCGTGTTGGACACAATCGTTCAGGAGAATATGCAAGACACCGGAATGTTATGATGTTTACACACCAGGGGATGGAACCGGATGCCAAAAATGAAAGTCCGGAATTCCGGACCCCCCCCCAAAAAAAAAAGTCCGGAGAATTTTTTATAAAATCGATAATTCTTAAAAAATTTCCAAATTTGCCTTAAAAATGTTTATTTTTTTGTCTCTTGTTTTTTTTAATTATATATTCGTATTTAATAGATCGAAAAGAGACTTTTTTAAGCATTTTTTTATCAATAATTGTACTAAAAATGAAGGTTTTTGGCCAATATTCAGTCAAAAATCGCTTAAAATTTTACCTATTTTTTGAAAAAATTCTCTCTTTCCTCAATAGTATCCCCGGGGTACTATTAAAAAATTTCGGTAAAGTCCAGAATTTTTTGAAAAAAGTCCGGAATCCGGTTCCATCCCTGATACAAACACATATACTTTTTTCTTTATTATATATATTGTATATAATGCATATATTTTATTATTGTATTAAATATAAACCCTTACAATATATATATATATATATAATATATAGGTATGATAACAAAAATATTTGTTGTATTCGATTTGTAAAATCACTCGTTTTCTAATCGGGCACCGGCGAGTCTAGCTTGACAACTATGAAGTAAGACATTTAAAACCCGAATCTAAGTGCGGGATGCGCACATCGTATTTCGAACAAGTCTATAAAATTTCCGGTTACAATATTCATAGGAACATGTTCAAGCATTTCTGCTGGCTTAAATTTCGATAAAGTCTGTTGAATGTTTTTTGAACATATTTGGATGAACGTAGAAAATGAAAGATTTTACAGACTTTTTTTTGAAATTCAATGAAGAATTATATCCCGAAAATGATTCAATTGTTCCGACCTTTTAACCCCATATTTGTCAATGTTTGTCAAGAATTCGCCGATTTTGGTTACATATCGGATGCCCGAATTCAAACCGGGTGCAACATATAATATAAGCTATTGTATAATGTCGGCGGGTCGGCCATCGGTTCGAACAACATTTAACGTGCGATATAACCACTCTTCCAACAAAAAGCGGATCAAATTATCGGTCTGAAAACCCTTTTTTTTCATATTTGGTACTTTGGTCCTAAGACGGTGGGGAGGGGGTTCAATTGGAGGGGAGTAAATGCGTGATGCGAAGTTGGTGTTATACATAAAAATGGATAGCCACACAATTCTTCCGGTTTCACATAAGGGACGTGTTACGGAAGATTTTTTGTCCGGTTGCCGTGTTAAATTTTATATTTTGTCGCTGGTACATTGTGTCACATTTTGTCTGTGGTACATTTTGTCAGTGGTACATTTTGTCTGTGGTACATTTTGTCAGTGGTACATTTTGTCTGTGGTACATTTTGTCGGATGTATTTTGTCAAGCTATAAATCTTTATTGTACTGATTCACTAAAACGACTCTTGAAAATTAATATTATCAATCTATTTGATTGACACTTGAATAGAGATCAAATAAAAAATTAAATTTTAAATAGACAAAAATTTCGATACCTTTTTTTGATTGTATAAATTCGTCTAAGGTTTATGCCATATCTAATGTAAAAAATTATAAATCGCCCCAGATTTATCCCGTAATTTTAATGTAAAAATTTTAAATTTGTTCCAGATTTATCCCGTAATTTTAATGTAAAAATTATAATCGTCCCAGATTTATCCCGTAATTAATGTACAAAAATTTTAAATTTGTTCCAGATTTATCCCGTAATTTTAATGCAAAAAATTGTAAATCGTCCTAGATTTATTCCATAATTTTAATGCAAAAATTATTAATTTGTCCCAGATTTATCTCGTAATTTTAATGCAAAAATTATAAATTTGTCCCAGATTTATCCCGTAATTTTAATGTAAAAAATTAATCTGTTTAAGTGCTTCAAATTGTTGTCACGCTTTCGGCCCATGTAGTATAGTGGTTAGTACTCCACGTTGTGGCCGTGGCGACGCAGGTTCGATTCCTGCCATGGGCAATTCTTTTTTGACCATATTTTACGAAAAAATTAAAATTTGTAAGAAAAAGACCTAAATGAGGTGTGTCAAAATTTCTAGACCATAGTTTTGAATATATTTTAGCAAATTCACCTTTTAATGCATATTTTTACCATCATTTTTGGAACATTTTTTAGGGCCTACCTAACTCACAATTTTGTCTACCTATATTTTGTCTTGTTCTATTATAGTTCTTACAAAATTCATCGACCTAGCAATAAACTATTTTCTTTCGATTTTTTGCTTAATTTTAAATGTCTAATTTAATTTTAATTACTTTTTTTTTAAAGGCTAGCGAAATATTTAAGAAAAGCTTCACAATGTTTTGCCAAATGAATTTGTTTATTTTCACATATTATAGTACTACGAAACATACAAAAAGATAAAGAAATGTTTGTAAGGGGGCAATGTAAAAAATGGACAATTCCGAAAACTCCATTCCCCAAAATATTACATAAATTTGTAAAAAAATTTTTTTGATGTCGTCTGTCCGCGCAATTAGACTTCAAAAGGTGCCGACACATAGTAGTCAGCGCGATCATCCTCTACAAATTGTAAAATTATTGAAATCAAAAAAAATGGAATGGAAAATTTTTTGGCATTTTTACAACCGTTCATTCAGTAGGGCAGGGGGGGGGGTCAATTAGAGGCATAATTACCCGATACCGTTGGTTTACGAGTCATGGTACCCCCCTAAGCCAATTCTAATGTCCCCTAAGACCCTGATACCCCCTAGACCGCCGGTACCCCAGAAAAGCGCCGGGACATACTATGACTGCTGGTACAGGGTACAACCCCCTAAAATAAAGCCCTCCTCCCGCCCTTTCCTAAATTAGAGCCCCCCCCCCCTCCCCAAAAATGAGATTCCCTTGTGAGGTTCAATTTTAGTGAAAAGAATTTTAAATATGCCGTATTCCGGAAATAAAGCTCCTCCTGGAATTAGAATCAACCCCCCCCCAAAATAGAGCACCCTCCTGCTGAAGTGTGGTTACAAATAAAGCCCCCGGGGGCTCTTTTTCCGGAAATCGGTAATTTTTTTTTGGTAGCCAATTTTCTGACCGTCTGTCATCAGTGCGGGCTGCTCCTGCGCGGGCAACCAGCCGTAGACCGCTGCGGCCGCCCGTGCCGCCACCCGCTCCACATCGTAGTCCGCTGGCGGCGGCTTCGGCGCGTTTTTGGCAGCCGCTTCAATGTCTTCCAATTTTCTCGGCTGCTTGTCTGCCGGAAGCCATCCGTACACATTGACAGCTGCTTTTGTAGCCACACGTTGCACATCATAATCCGTTGGCGCTTTCATTGCCGCCGCCGCCGCCGCTGGCGTTGGTGGATCAGTGGGAGATTTGACTTAAAATTTAGATTTTTTTTAATTTAAATAATTTTCAATTTTATATTAAAATTTAAACAAAAATCCGGAAAAATTATAGAGGTATACCAGTTTCAGTGGTAGTCTGGGTTGAGGCTTGCTTTACTTCCTTTGATTCATCACTTGCCATGATTGATGATGTGGATGCTTCACCATCGCCTAAATATGCCCTCAAGCCTTTGACCCGGACATGTCAGTCCCGCGGAACGGGTCAGTTTGGCGCGGCCCAAGTTTTTGGGACATAACTTTTTTCTTAGTTAACCAAATTCTACAGGTATCATTCGAAAGCTCACCATGTTTAGAAGCAATGAATAAGCAAAAGCTAAATTGTAAACTTAATCAAAAATAAGATATAAAATAAGATTGATGAAAACTTGAGTTTTTCGCATTTGGAAATTTATATCTTTTAAAAAAATTATTTTTTTACTTAACGTCTGCTTAAATATTGGTTCTAAACATTATGAGCTTTCGAATGATACCAAATTTGTAGAATTTGGTTAACTAAGAAGAAAGTTATGTCCCAAAAACTTGGGCCGCGCCAAACTGACCCCGACCGCAGTCCCGACCTTTTTAGACCTCGTGTCCGACATGCCAGTCCCGACCTTTTTAGACCTCGTGCCCGACATGCCAGTCCCGACCTTTTTAGACCTCGTGCCCGACATGCCAGTCCCGACCTTTTTAGACCTCGTGCCCGGCATGCCAGTCCCGACCTTATTAGACCTCGTGCCCGGCATGCCAGTCCCGACCTTTTTTAGACCTCGTGCCCGGCACGCTAGTCCCGACCTATTTGGGTGTCTCTTTGACATCTCGACCTGTTTGGACCTCGTGTACGGCATGCCACCCACCAACCCATTTCGGCAATTTAGTTGACCCCGATATGCCACGCTATATCCGAGACATGCCATCACTAACCATGTGGACACTCTTGGGTCTCTTTCCGGCTCCCGAAATGTCATACCCTGCCCTTTTAGACATTTTCCCGGAACCCGGCATTGAGCGTATTCTTGCCTCCAAAGGGTTAAAAAAACTTATATTTAGATAAAAAAAAATTTTATTTCAATTTTACCAGCAGCTTCTTTAGCCAACAGTGGTTTTGTTAAGTCAGTTTCGTCTTGATAATCCACTGGTGATGCGATGATGCCTATAATAACATTACAAATTTTAAATATACAAATACCGTACTTCGAAAAGAAGCCAACCCTCCCATTGGAAATAGAGCCCCTCCCCCCTAAATAAAGCCCCTCCCCCTGAAAATAGAGCCCCTCCCCCCAAATAAAGCCCCTCCCTCTTGAAAATAGAGCCTTTCCTATCCCTTTATCTTCTGAAAGAGAGCCCCCTCCCCCGTCTGAAAATGGAGCCCCTCTTTCCCTGAAATAGAGCCCCCCTCCTCCCCGTAACTAGAGCCCCTCCCCCCTGAAAATAAAGCCCTACCTCTCTCCCTCCTTCCCCCCTAAAAATAGAGCCCTACCCATCGAAAATAGAGTGAAAATCAAATCTACCCTTCCCTCCAAAAAAGCTAAAAAGAAACATTTTGCCCGAATTTTTAAGTTTTTACCAAATTGTGGTCCAATCGTTGCCAAAGAAATTGCGACGACCAGAAGCAGCAACATGTTATTATTCAGCATAAACATTATGTTTTAGGTATGTATTAAAATTGAAGTCTTAAAAAGTAAAATTTGAAAAAATAACTATTATTTTATGATAATATATAATTCCTAATTGATGCCACTATTTATATGCTACGCACTCGTAAATATGATTTCTGTGATGTGTTGGCATTTTGTTGACAAACCGGAATTTCCGGCACATGCATAGGGCAAGATCCGATTCACATCATTGGGGTGGAAAAAAAGGAAGGCCGGTGTCAATAAATATGCTTTTTTATTTTTGTTATTGATTTTGCTTAAAAAATGAAAAATTTATTACCCCCAACCAATTTCTACCAACTTGGGCTATCACTCGAAAGCTTTTGGTGTTTAAAATGAGCGTTTCTTAAATCATCCACTTTTTGCAAGTTTTTGAGCTATATATAACTGACTATAACTTCTCTTTTTATTACTCATCAACCATTTTCAATGAATTTGGTATCCATAGAAAGCTAGTTATGTTTAGAAACAATGCTTAAGCAGAAGATAAGCGATTAATCCGCTCTCAAAAAAGTTACGGTTTTTAAACTGCAAAAAAGTCATATTTTTATGTACAACTTTTTTTAGAGTCGAATAATCGCTTAGCTTCTGCTTAAGCATTGCTTCTGAACACCTTTAGCTTTCTAATGATACCAAAATTCATAGAAATTGGTAAAGTAATAAATAAAGTTATAGTCCATTGTAGCCCACAAACTTGCAAAAAGTGGCGGAATTTAAGAAACGACCCAGCACGGAATTTTGATCTCTTTTTATTACAATAACTAAAATGAATGCCATTTTACTTTTTTTTTCAATTTTTTTTATGTATAAAAAAATCTTTTACTAGTAGCTATAAGGCCAAAAAAAATTCTTTAAAAAATAATAAAATGCCAAATTATAACATGAACATTAAGTCATCAGATATTCTTAAGCAGAGATTAATCAATTGAACCTATCTCAGAAAAGCTATGTCCAAAAAGGGCGAAAATTGGCCCTTTTTTGAATTTTCGTTTTTGGCCATAAATTTTTTTTTGTGCTTTTCCAATCAAAAAGTTTTTAATGATACCAAATATGTAAATTTGAGTTGACCTTGAAAAAAAGTTATACAACAAAACTTAATTGACCTGGCGACGCCAAAACGGCCATGCCGAAACGGCCCACGCTGAAATGGTCACGCCGAACTGACCCGTTGACAGAATATTGTGTGAGTACTCAGCTGACAAAAAAAATTTGTTGTGTTCAGGAATGGCAGCGGAGAGTCCGGTTGCCGAGATTCCGGAATTCCAGACCTTTTTGGCGTCCGAATTCCGGTTCCGGACTTTTTTTTTGAGGGGTTCGGAATTCCTTCCACTTCTCTGGCTGCCTGTTGTGTACCTTGGCTCAATTCTATGGCTTGCCCCCCAGTAAAAAAAGGATGCTTTTGACCATCACCAACCACTGAACGACCACACCCAATTTATGCACACAGCCACCACTCATCATCTTCTTCGTTCCAACGCAAAAAGTTGCCATTTCTCCCCTTCCTTTTTTGCTGGGGATCGATTAAATTTCCAACGCAAAAAGTTGCCATTTCTCCCCTTCCTTTTTTGCTGGGGATCGATTAAATTTCCAACGCAAAAAGTTGCCATTTCTCCCCTTCCTTTTTTGCTGGGGACCGATTAAATTTATTTCTTTCAAATTTATGACTTAAAGCGACTAAATGCATTTTTCATATCCTTATTTGACGGGAACGAATCGGTATTAGCGCGGCCCTTTTTTGGCTTTTCTAAAACTGAGTGCGGTATGCGGTCCTACATCGTGATTCGAACAAGTCTGTAAAATTTTATGTCTCAATGTTCATTCATCCCAGCTTGTTAAAAACGTCAAACAAACATTTTCGACCTTTTAAAAAGAGCCGAAATGTTTGTTCGATGTTTTGAATATGTTCGAATGAACATTTAGACTTTAAATTTCTCAGACTTGTTGGAAATACGACCTAGAATATTATCCCGAACTTTGTTTTGAAGTTCATACCTTTTTCACCTTATGTTAAGCATAACCTTGAGCCTACCCCCCCCCTCCATTGAGAAGGGTTGAAAATCACCCCCGGCGATTTGTTAGGAAACACTGTTTACATTTAAACTATATTTTCAGAAGGCCATTAATTCTTGGTTTTATATTTTTTTGTATACAATATATCGTACTCCCTAAAATGAAGCCATCGGGGGCTCTAAATTTCGAAGCGCCTCCAAAAGGGCGACTTTATTTCAGTGGGGCTGATTAGTCGTTTCTTTTTGTCAAAATATGACCAAAAACATATCAACTAATTTCGGATCCGAATTCGAACATATCAAGGTTTGTTCGGCAAAATCGATTCTTTTTAATTTTAAGGTTTCGACAAAAGTTCGTATTCGGGTCCGAGGCACGGAATTTGTTGAAATGGACGTCAGATTTTTGAACAGCGCCACGGAGCAATAAAACTTGTTTTGTTACATGCAGTGTTGCCAAGTGTCCTTGTTTCTAAGATTGTCCTTATTTCCGCCCTTGGGTCTTATTGTTGTATTATTTTGGGAATTCTGATTATTTTGGTCTAAAACAGTTTTTTTATATCAAATTTCGTAACATAATTCATTATAATATTCAAAATTTTCTCCCCGGCGGTGCATAAGGTACCGCCGGATAAATTTCTCTCCAATGCATAGAAATTTTAAGCAAAATCCAATTTAAATTGGTGTAAATCGTTCAATTTTAGCCGGCGGCGCCTATCGGCATCGCCGACCATCCCTTCGCACGCTATAATTTTTTTAAACCTTAAAAACAGTTTACGTGTTTTTAGAACATTTTACATATATTACTTAGTTGGGCCAAATCTTAGATTTTTTAACCATTTGTGGCTTGTTTGGAAAAATAAACTTGGCAAAACTGGTTACACACACACACACAAAAAAAAAATTTTTTTTTGTGGGGTTACCAACTGCACGAATCAATGTATTTTCAATTAAATTTTAATTTTTTTTTTGTATTTGTTATTTAACGCGAAAGTGATTTCATTATCTTGAACCAGGGGGGGGTCTTCTTCAAGGGGGCGGCTCTAATTCAGGGGGGCGGCTTTAAGTGGGCTCTGCTTCAGGGGGGCTCTATTTTTATCCCCCTTTAAAAAATGAGCTTTCTCCTCGCAAAAGGGTAGCTCTATTTCTTGGGGGGGGGCTTATTTTAGGGTGAAGAAAATAAGCCCGTAAATCGGGGGTGTTTGGATGTTTTGGAACAACCTTAAATGAACAAAAAAAATTTAAGTTTCTTCAAAAGGGCTTCAATGGTGGACGACATAAAAATTTTGGAGACTTCAATGTGAATTTGATCGATGCAAATTATTTTTGGGCAAGTTGATTGATCTACACCAATGATTTTGATCTCTTATTATTACAATATAACTGAAATGAATGACATTTTGCACAATTATTTATTTCCTTTTTTTCATTTTTGATGTACATATAAAAAACCTTTCAGCCAACAAATTATGGATATAAAATAGCGCGAAACATGCATATAAATATGGACAAAATGCCGTAATTATGGACAAAATAAGGCCAAAAAGGATTCTTCAAAAATAATAAAATGTCAAAAAACGTAAATGAATTAAAAATCACTGAAGTACTACTTTTAATTTCAATTCAAAATATTTAGCAATAAAGTTAATATTTTGAACAAATTAACTCATCAACAAAGCATGTATGGCTAATACAGCTTGCAATTCGGGGACTAAAACGAAATTCAAATTTTATTGGTGCCGAGGGGAGGTGCCTGGAAAATTTTTGAAGGCAAAAATTGAAAAACTCCTCAAAATTTGTTTGATTTTCTTTGCTTTGAACCGACCGCCGCCTACCTATTCTCTCAACCCTTTAAAATAAAATCTTTCTCCAAAAATTCATATCATCATCAGAGTGGGCAAGAGATTTAGTAGTCACTGTGTTTTTTGTCACTTCGCATTTCGGCACTGAAAATTGTTTAAAAAATCAGTGACTTAATGCCAAAATATGACTTAATCCTTAGAAACAAACAATGTCATGTAAAAAAAAGATCTATGACATTCGTAAAATCAAAACTTTCTTTAGTCATGACTCTCTTGCTCCCTCCCTCCCTGCCCTCTCATCCCTCTCTCTGCTCCTCTCCCTACCTGTCTCTTTTCACCCCTTTTTTTTCTCTCCCTACTCTTTTTCTCCCTATCGTTCCTCCCTCTTTCTCTCTCCCCCCTGCGCACCCCTACCCTCTCTCTTCCTTATCCATCTCTCCCTCCACGCCCTTCTCCTCATTTTCTCCCTCTCCCTCTGCCCCTCTTCTCTCCCTCCGCCCTCTTCCTCATCTCTCTCTCTTCATTTCCCATTACGCTTTCCCCCTCTCCCTCTGCCCCTCTTATCTCCCTCCTCCCTATTCCTCCTCCTCCTCCTCTCTCTTCACTACCCCGACCCCTTACTCCCTCCTCCTCACCTCTTCCTCAACTCCTTTTCCTTTCACCCTCTCCCTCCGCCCTCTTTTCTTTCCCCTATATTCATCTTCTCCCTCTGCACCTCTTCTCTTCATCCGCCCTTTTTCCTTCTCCTCTATTCACCACTCTTCCTCCGCCCCACCCCTTTCTCTCCCTCCTTCTCTCTTCGTTCACCCCCTCACTTCTTCCTCCCCTCCCTTCCTTCCCTTTCTCCTTCCAATTCACTTTCATCCCCCTCTATTCCATCTCTCCCTCTGCTCCCCTCCCTCCCTCTCTTTCCCCCTCCTCCTCTCCCTTCTTCTCTCTCCTCCTCGCTCTCTATCCCCCTCTCTCTCTCTCCTGTCCCATTCCTCCAATCTGTCACCCCCTTCTCCTCTCTACCCTATTTCAACTCTCTCGACCATCCTCGCTTCGCTCCCTCCCTCCCTGCCCTCTCATCCCTCTCTCTGCTCCTCTCCCTTCCTGTCTCTTTTCACCCCTTTTTTTTTCTCTCCCTACTCTTCTTCTCCCTATCGTTCCTCCCTCTTTTTCTCTCCCCCCCTGCGCACCCCTCCTCTCCCTCTTCCTTCTCTATCTCTCCCTCTTCATTTTCCCTCTCTCTCCCCTTCTCCTCCCCCTCTCTCTCTATACTGCCCTCTTCCTCCCCCCTCTCACCCTTTCGTTTTCGTGTTTCGTTTCGACCACAAAAATATTTACGTTTCGTGTTTCGTTTCGTGTTTGAAAATTTCATTTTTTCGTTTCGTGTTTTGTTTTCGTCAAAGCAAATTTGGACGAAAAACACGAAAAAATTAGCACTGGTAAGAATGATGATTTCAATGTAAAAGTAACAAGGAAAGGTATGACCGAGTGGTTTGTGTTGTAGGTTTTGTGACGATATTGCTTTGGGTTCGAATCCCGTGTGGTGAAAATTTTCTTGACTAGGAAATAATGTTATAACTAAAATTGTTTTTGAAGTGGAAATAAATTATTTTTAAATTAAAATGCAATATAAGAAAAAATTCTTAACAATCCCAGCTAAATTCTCAAAAAATTCACGGCGACGCCTATCGGTACCGCCTCCCCTCAAATTCACCAAGCATTTAGCCCCTAAAAAACAAATTTACGAGGAATTTTTTGCCTCCTTACCCAAACCAGAGATTTTTCAAGTGCTAACCCTAACCCGTAGCAACACTGATGGGTACAATGGAGGTGGAATGACTTTTTTCAACTGCCACATAATGTTTAATGACCTACGGAATAGTCCTTCATCAGAAAATTAGAAAAATAATTTGTTTTACACCACAATTTATTGATTTGTGGATTTGACAATGAATAAAATTTGCTTTTAAAAATTTTCGCTTTTTGGTTTCGTTTCGTACGAAAACGTATTTTTTTCGTTTTCGTGTTTCGTTTTCGTCCGCAAATATTTTTTCGTTTCGTTTTCGTTTTCGTGTTTGAAAATTTCATTTTTTCGTTTCGTGTTTCGTTTTCGTCTATAAGTACTTTTTTCGTTTCGTTTTCGTGTACGAAAATTTTTTTTTTTGGTTTTTGTCCACCCCTGGTGTAACGGGGACCGGGGCTGGAAATCCCAAGTCAAAATCCCATCCTCGGTTCAAAAAGTAAAGACCCGGTTTTGATTGTTCCAGTCCCGGCGGGACCGGGACTGTTAACGTGTCTGGTAATTTCGACACTGAGTAATTTCGACACTGAGTATTTTCGACACTAAGTAATTTCGACACTATGTTTTCGACACTGTGTAATTTCGACACTGAACTATTTTCAAAACTTTCACTGTTGTTTTACACCAGTTTCGACATTGGACCATTTCGACACTGAGTAAATTCGACACTAATGTGTTTTTAAAAAATAATTCCAACTTTCGAAACGATATTGCTGGGAATTTTCTCATTTTTAAAAGTGCAAATGTTAAGCAATGGCGCGAGGATAATCAAGTGGATCACGGTCATTGAATGTTCGAGAATTGCTCTTATATTGTTATCTAATCGATGTGGGGAAGTCATTGCGGGCTTCGTCGCGGATTTGTTCATTTGCCTCCTTATCTGATCAGCAGGGATGGGTTTTTAGGCAAATGCTTATAGTTTAGGCTTTACTTTACCCCATTTAGATTCCTATTTTAAAAATCTTAGTGTCTAAAACTTCATCCCTGCTGATCATATAAATTCTGTGTAATTTAAACAAGCATTCACATCATATTGTCCAAGAATAGGCAGGTGATTGTGGGGTGTCGTCATTCGGCCTATTTTTAACGGGTGCCGTCGGGATCAATTTGCCATACAATTTGGACAGTGGTTCTTCCGGGGCAATAGGCGGACGTCTAGGACATCTTCAGTACTCAAAGCCTTCCTCCATCCGCGGTACGGGTCAACTCCGTCCCAAGCCAATTCCGTTCAGCCGACCATGGCTTGCTAAAAGTCGATGTAGGCACTTGCCGGTGAAAAAGTTCAAAATTTTGAAAGGAAAGCAAGCTTCTTCCTCGATTTGTTTTGGTCTCATTAAAACAGAAAAGGGCCATTTTCTCCGGCAAAGTGCAAATGACCAAATGATTTGATGCGTTTCCACTCCAGGGCGAGATAAGAAACCCTACCCAAAAAGATAACGAGAAGAACGCTGAATGCAAATATATAAACGATTCTCGGTTTATCATCTTTAGGGGAAAAACTAATAAATGCCGTTGTCTGTGAGTGTAACCCTTGGCTTTATATAGTCAGTGTCGAATTTACTCAGTGTCGAAATGGTCCAATGTCGAAACTGGTGTAAAACAGTGAAAGTTTTGAAAATAGTTCAGTGTCGAAATTACTCAGTGTCGAAAACGTAGTGTCGAAATTACTTAGTGTCGAAAATACTCAGTGTCGAAATTATCAGTGTCGAAATTACATAGCACCGTTTTTAATGCTATTTTATTGAAATTACTTATTAAATCCGCAAAAAATGGCATAATTTACCCACCGGCACAACGGTTCCCTTCCCATTCTCCAATGCGCATAGGAATTACCTATTCTACTCGTGTTTAAATTGGTTTAAGACATCAAATACGACTTTTTTGTTAAAAATATTAATTTTTTAACAATATTTGATCATTTTTTTCAAAGAATTTCGCTACTTAAGTCCCGGTCCCGTTTGAAAAAATTGGGTCCCGGTCCTGGGTTTTCATGGCCCCGAAATTACAGGTTTTAGTGGTAAGTCCTGGTCCCGTTGAACCCTAGTTTAGTGATGCGGCGAAAGCAAAAAAAAACCAGAGACCGAACGCTGAAAATTTCCAATTTCTCGCATATTTTTAAAAAATTTTGTTATTTGCTCGAATTTCTATAATTAAATTTGTGGTCCCTGGAAAATTTAGAAGATTTTCAGCGCGTTTTCTTAAGGAAAAACGTTCGAAAAGTCGAGCTCCGCCGGGAAAATTTTAGCGTTATTTCAAGAAAATCTGCTGAAGTGATGGTTGGTATTGAATTAGATTTTTTGATCAGAAGAGTTCTTTGCCATATTATTTTGATTTAATTCTATACACATGGTTTTAAATCATTTTATTAATTTTATTCAATTTTAAACGAATTAATTTTCGCAACTATCCTCATCTCGATGAGGATAGCAGTTTTTAGCTGCAGCTAGGTAGTCGCTACCCTATCCTTAGCATTGTGCATATGTAGCCTATCTGCAGCTGACCAAGAATTTTTTGGAAAGGAAACTAGGGAGAGGGAGAAAATGAATAGAGGGGAAAGAAGAGGGGGAGGAGGGGGAGGGGGAAAGGAAGAGGAGTGGAGGAAGAGGTGAGGAGGAGGGAGGAAGGGGTCGGGGGTAATGAAGAGAGAGCAGGAGGAGGAGGAATAGGGAGGAGGGAGATAAGAGGGGCAGAGGGAGAGAGGGAAAGCGTAATGGGAAATGAAGAGAGAGGGATGAGGAAGAGGGCTGAGGGAGAGAAGAGGGGCAGAGGGAGAGAAAGAAAATGAATAGAGGGGAAAGAAAAGAGGGAGGAGGGAGAGGGGGGAAAGGAAGAGGAGTGGAGGAAGAAATGATAGAGAGCCTTTGAATATCCCTAGAGGGATGCTGAAAAATAAATCCCCCGAGGGTTCTCATATGTTTGTTATTCACATTCATGGCTTCTATATGCGTTATACATGCTATATACAGCCATATAAGATGTTTGTATATGGATTTATATGTATAATCAATCAATGCCTTCTATTCGCATTATGTGTATGCCCATCATACAACAATATATATTGGCATAAATCCCCGGAAAAATAGTTTGTGCACAATGAAAAGGCCTAATCCACGTCAATCAAATGCTTAACAATGGGCGGATGTGATAGGGTGTGTAAAAAGCGATGCCTGGCTAAAGGAAATTAATTAGTTGGATTTTCAACAAATTTCTTTCTTTATTTTCTCCCTGACATCCCAAATTAGTTTAATAAATTAATTTTTACCAATTTATATTTTTTCAAAGTCATTAAGTTATTAAAATTTTCCGGTTTGCGTTTTTTAGCACCGATGGACCAAGGGCCATAAAAATTTTATAACCGAAAGTAAAGTCAAATTCTTAAACTATTTTACAGAGCCATTTCTTTAATGAGTCTACGCCAAATTTTTGCCTTATTTTTGGGGCTTATGCCATATTTTTGATGGACATTCTGTCATTATATGTGGAGAGCACAAAACCCGGGTTACGGGATCGGGATACCGTGAAAATCCCGGCCGGGATCTCCCGATCCCGCCGTTCACTAACTTTTACCTTCTTTTTGGGATTTATGCCATATTTTGATGGAAATTATATGATTATAGGCGGAGAGCACTTCCCTTTAAAACTGGAAAAAAATTTATATATATTTTTTAAGAAAAAATGAACCTATTATCTCCACCGACCGCTACGCTATTTTTTGTTTTGTTTTTTTGTATTAACCAATTTGACAATTCCGTTGTCGCTGCTGACAATGCCGTCGATTGTTTGGTGCCACCTGTTGAATGGGATCAGACAAATTCCATTCAAAATGTCAACAAATTTGCCAACTTTCTCAAAGACATTTACCAGTGCTACCAGCCGGATTCCTCTGAACACATAAAACAGCCAATTGACTTTAATTTAACAATTGTTAAATATGTTTCGGAATTGGCCAACCATCGAGTGATCAACAACATTGTGGATAAAGCATGGCCGAGCTTTTATGTGCCCAACGGATACCTCAACATGGGAATGGAACACATACAATATGGATTACAGTATCAAATTGCCGACGAATTCCAAAAAAATATTTTTTCATTGCAAAAACAAATGCTTCCCGAAACGGTGCTTAACCAAATCATGCGATTGATGCTCTCTTTTGCCATTCGCGTTCTGTTAAGTGTGAAGTAAGTGTATAAAAATGCTTTTAAAATTAATTTTTTTTTATTTTATTTTTAGTGATGATTATTTTTATTTTGCGGGCCAATGGCAATTGGATACACTTTTGAGAGCGTATAAAATCTTAACAGGAAAAGGTTCCAATAATGAAAATGGGTAAGAAATAACCAACAATTAGATATATAATGAATGCAAATATGGCTTAAATCTGAATTTGGTTTATTTTTCGAACATTTCTAATCTAGAAATATTAACAGTACCGGTTTTTAACACTGATTGAAAAGGTTAGTGCCGGTATCGCCGACCTTCCCCAATTTTTATGACAATAGTATTGATTGGTAAAATGCAATTTGCTGGTAATACCGATCAGCACATTTTGACTGTTCGCGTTAGTCGGTCGCTGAGCATTCTCTGCTTTGGCGCGG
>JAKKIK010001460.1:0-16219 GCA_024500135.1 Heterodera carotae | reverse complement strand
AGATCGATCTTTCTTGCCCAAAATTCAAAAAGTACACAAGTAAAAATCGATTTTTTTTTCTATCAAAAATTAAAAAAATGTGCACCTAAAAATTAGTTTTTTTTAAAATTAAACACCTTTTAATTTTTTGGCCTAAAATGTCTTGAAAACATCCGTGATTGAAACTTTTTAATGCCCTTTTTGGTGCCCTTTTTGACATTTGGTGCCCTTTTTGGAGTTTTTTGGTGCCCTTTAGGGCGCCCTTTTCGCTACTTTTTGGTGCCCTTTTTTGACAGCCCTATTTATTATGTTTACGCTTCATCTTCAAACTACTTTCATCCATCCCCCAAGTTCCCCAACGACGTGGCCAAGGTAAAAAGTTTGGCATTGAGTGCGACTGCGCGACTTCGCGAGGTTTACGGCATCAATTACAAAGTCGGCACGGGAGCCGACCTGCTGGGTAATGTTAAACAAAACAACGCAAACAAAATGAGCGTATCATTTTTAAAGCACCGGCGTCTGGAGGATCTGATGATTGGGCCAAACAGACTTTGGGTGTCAAATTTGTTTATTTGGTTGAGCTGCGACCACAACAGCGTGGTAAGTTTGGGGGCACATTTATTTGGTTTATTTATCCACGATTATTAATATCCGATCAAATAACTCACTTCTCTTCTTTCAGTGTCCAATGGGTTCATTTTACGTCAGGAAGAGTTGCTACCTACGGCAATAGAGACTTTTGAGGGGATTAAAGTGATAATTCAGGGAGTGCTTGTTGAAAAAGCACTTCCATTTGTCCCACTTGCGCCATTCGGTCAGTCGCCTTTTTGGAATAAATTATTTATTCAATTAATAATGTCTCTCTCTTTCTCCCAGTAACAATGGCAAAAAACATCACAAATTCTCCTCCAAAAAGCTACTCAACGATTAATTCAAGCACAACAAATGGCGTCAGCAGCACAACCGCTGCCATTGCCCGCATCAGCGGCAACAAATTGCCAAATGCGACTTTAGCAGCAACGGCACAAATGACAAAAACAACAAATTTGGCAACGACAGTGACGACGACAACTTCAAAAACAACAATAACAACAACAACAACAGAAAGAGTAACAGAAACAACGGGCACGGAAAAAAGGAAAAGTGCGACCGGCGAAGTGCCGTCGTTTTTGGTGAGCGGCGGAGACGAGGAGTCGCAGTCGCAGGCGGCGGAAGGGCCCGCCTTCCAATTCATCTCAGTGGAAGTGGACAGAAGCGAATGGGGACAAAACGGGGAACGCGGGAAGCTAACCAATGAAACAAATGCGACAAAACTGACGCTAACAGTGAAAGAAGAAGGAATTGTTGGCAATGAAACGTCGCGAGAGGCAATCGTTCTTCTAACGACGACGACGAAAGAAGCCGAAAACGAATCCTCCCCCATAAATACAACTTCAGCTCAAACTTCTGACTCCTCCGCATCATTTGCCAATTCTATGGAAAGGCGGCAGTCATCCATGCCATCATCCGCCGCTCCCCCAATTCATTCCAGGCAATTCCGTTTCACTCTCCCATCGGTGATAACTCGTCGAATGACCACAAACACGCCGAAAATGTCATTTTTGGGTGAAATTGGAAAGAGTGATCGTCAGAGAAAGCAATTCAGTGAGTTTCCTACCCAATGCTTATTAAATGCAAAATGATTGTTTGTTCTAAAATAGTAAATGGCCATCAGAACGAAAATGATTCATCATTATTTAATGCATCAAATGTCCAAACATCGACGAAAAAGACAATGTCAACGACAGAGGCAACTTCATTTTCAACAAAAATAAATGAAACTATGGAAACAACAAAAGAATTGGAAGCCAATAAAATGACAGCACAACCAATTGGCTTAATGTTCTCCGATGAAACGACAGTTCTGAACGCCGGGACTGAACACGAGCAGAGAAACGTGCAAATTGACGAAATCGGTTTGTTAAAGAGTAATTAATTAAATGATTCAATTATGGTCAATTATTCTCACAAATATATATATTCAGATGCTTCTCCAATGTCCACGTCTACTTTCTCCCCTTTGATAAGAATTATAAGCGCATTCAAATTGAATTCGGATAATTTCACTGAATTTGATGTCCATCAGAGGGGCGAAAATGGCACCTTGAGGAGCGTATTCATCGGAAACAGAAGGGGCAAGCAAAATGGAGGATCGTTGGGAGACTATTGGAGGGCATTGTTTGCCGAAGATAACGGAAAAGGGCCCGGGGAAGGGGCCGAAAAGCAACGGATAATGACGTCATCAGTATCACCGGTCATAGAGCAGCCAACAACGACAGACAACCAGCAAAAGTGCCGGGATGAACGGTCTTCGTGTTCTTTTTGGATAAGGGCCCACCGTTTAGTGTGCACGGAACAGGTGGGCAATAGGGATAATGGATCGATTGGTAAAAATGCGAAATTAATTCATTGCATTCGCCCACTTTCGAAGATGCGATATATGCGAAGGAATTGTGCCCTCTCTTGCGGCTTCTGTTCTGTCGGGAAAAAGAAGCACTAATCATTTGAAGACAAATTTCGATAAATTTGCTTTACTGTAGAACATAAAAGGATACGCGCCCGGTGGGATTCGAACCCACGACCTCCATCCAATCCGCCGGGGGCAGTTGCTCTCCATACGGGCGTACCTTTCAGCGGATGTCCTTTATCCCACTTTCTCCCACATGCTCTTCCTTCAGGCATCCATTGTTTTGCACAGAAAAAAATGCTAAAAATTCGGAAGCAAATCTGACATCCATTTGCCCTAAGTTTAATGTTAAAATCGATTTCAAAAATTTTAAAATTTCAAATTTTGATTCGAATTTGGGCTCGGAAGCTACATATAACCCTGTAAAAGTGCATTCCGAATTTTTATTTTACACTACTTAAAAAACTCGAATTCGTACATTTATTTGTAAATTGTAGATTTAAAGTAATGTGAGTTTTTCAAATAAAATGATTTTTACTGGGCGAACTTGTAGGTCACCAAGACATTAAAAGGATAGTTCTGTCTGTTTTTGAATAAATTCACTTTCTAAAGCTCCCGATTCCCCCCCCCCCAACCCAAAAATTTGCCGATTCCCCCCGTCCCCCAAAAAGTTTTTCTGGTTACGGGCTTAGGAATTACCACCATTTTCAGTGTATTTTCGGGTCTCCGGAGGAGACATCTGACTGATATCACTCAAAATGCAACAACCCGCTAGTTCATTTGGAATCTATTTTTTGAATTTCTCACCAAATGTTTGAATTCTGGTTTGTAATTCAAAATGAAGAAATGGGGCAATCTTCCGGTTTATTGGTCTCGTTTTTTTTAACAGGGATTTGTGCTTTGTCAATTTTTTTTTCTTCCAAACTATACTAGTACCGGGAATTCATATGTATTCTTCGAAACAAGAGTTGCCATTAGATGAGGAAGAGCTCTCAGACACAGGCTGGGCAATGGCCGTTATGTCGTCCCCGTCGGCCTCTTCGTCCCCGTCCAGCCAATACGACAGCGAAACACAGGAAGAAGAATTTGAGTCTGGATGTGATGCAACGGACTCACCTGCGAATAAGATGGCCGAAGTGAACGCTTTTGCCTGGAATTTAATAACTTCTTACAATAATGAATGTTTGTTTAGATTTCGTGTCATCAACCAAAACAATGCGTTAGAAGGTGCATGGACTCCATTACCAGATTGCAACGGAGGGTCGAATTAACCAAAGGTTTTTGCCACTCCCCCCACCAATGCGACGAGAGCATTTAGCTTTAACCGAATAAACCCATAAATATTGGTATTAGTCAATTTGTTGGCACCAATAATTTGGAGTGTGCCTTTCATTGTGCTTCTTTATTTTGCAGAATCAGTCGAAGTGTTGGATCGCGCACTTGATTACATGCATCTCTATGTGAACCGTTATTTGAGTGAGAAATTCAGCACGGACGTTCGTTTTCTGATAGTAATTATTAATAACCCATATATAGTCTCTTTCCTTTATCAGTGGGTTCGTCGTATGCTTTTTTTCGCTCGAGTCCACGGCGCTCCCTTGTCGAGGCTTCGCTTTCCCGACCCAAAAGTGGGTTTCCTTATATTATTTTTCAACTGTTCAAAATAATTGTTTTTATTCTTCAGTATGCAGCAGCAAAAAAATCTAGGCACCACGGGAGGGGAACTGCAAATTTAGGGTACGGAGAATGAAAGCCTACCAAGGGGCTCTGTAGGAGGATAGTTTAAGGTTTAACAAAATCAACAAAGGACACTCAGACCAGACTCAAAAGTTTTTGTATACTTTATAAATCGTGGAGAAGCGCCATTTGAAGATACTGGCTTAAATTGTGGCATTTATGCCTCCTAATAATTTAGCGCTTAATTTTCACAATAAGATTTGGAAGTCCCCTTTGCCTTTAAAAAAAAATTTCTACATGTAACCGAAAAGACTTCATCTTTGTAGAAGCGCGATAGTTTGATGGCGAAGAATTTGCTTGGTCCGGGTTTTCAGTGCCATTGGTTGAGTGAAGCCATCGATATGGAGCATTTGTAATACACCGATTTGTTGACACTAATCAGTTCACTACCATTTTAGTTTCACTCGAATGGATTATTTGGAGTCAAAGTACGGAGAGCGTCTTTGGGAGCTTCACTTCATTTATGGCTATGAAAATCTCAACCGACCCGAGGGGGCATTTTTCCGTTGGCAAATCATTTCGACGGTCCGTTCGCTTTGCAAAGGGATTTTGAGAAGGAACTGGGCAGAAGTGGCACAGAATATTTGTGAGACGTTTAGTTGGGTTGCGCTGACATGTCTCAGTTTAGCGAACATCGAATTAACCGTGTCCGATCAACACAACGCCAAAACCTATCTCTCCTATCTGAGAAATAACCTAGCGCCTCACATCCCCGGCATTTTTCTGAGTGCTCTTCAGTGTTCACTCGAGACGAAGCGTCCAATAGAGGAAATGAGCGACCAATTCGTTGAGGTGTTACTTAATCTGGGGCGACTGTTTCTCTTTCCCTTTCTGCCAAAAGGTTCATACATGAACAATGGGTGGCCAAAGCCGCCACCTCCTCGTCGTATGAGACCCAGGCTAACCCCCCCCCCCCCCCCTACTCCCCGCCCCCCATCGTTCGTCGTAAGGGGGAGGGAGCAAGGGATGAGTGGGGGGGGGGGGGACTGGTCGTAAACAGTTTCGAGGAAACAGTCTAATAATAATGTGCCTTTCCGAGTGCACTTGGAGCATTTGCACGGCAGCTGAAATTAATGCGTGCTTCCAACAGTTTGAATAGCAAGCACTATGGTCTAATTTGGCAGGACTATTGCAACAACAATATTTTTTAGAGGGGTGTTGATATCACTCGTTGCTGGATGATTTTACCAAATATCTTCTAATTTGCAGATTTGCTCGGCTTTCAGGCGTCTGCCGACCTGCAAGGATTACCCTTGGATGGACGATTCTCTCCTTTTCCTCTCAAATTTGCTCACTTTTCATTTGGTCAATCTACGAGTCAAACGGCGAAGTGAGGATGGAGGTGACTTCCTTAGCTCATATATTCGCGGCGTTCGACTTCACCACAACGCGGAAGTTAGTTAGGATATAAATAAAATTAATGCACTATTTTTTCTTACAACTGAATCACCCGATCGTGGGGGGATCCCCCCCCCCCCCCCCTCACCCCTCATGGATACGGTCCTGGTACCAAGTCTAAGGGTGTTGGTCTCAATCCCCCTTTAAAAAACAATTTTAAACGACTTTTCAGCGTCATCGTGTGATTATGCTCTTGAGCTATTGTCTGGAAGTCGAAAGGCATCTCTTGACTGAGCGGAGTGGGCCACCCGTTAAATTTTATTTTCTAATTTTGTGAATACTTCTGTTTAGAAACCCAATTCCAAGCAACCCATCGTTCACAGAGCATTTCTTTCGCCAATTTCTTGAGGACGCTTTTCGACGAGCCCAAAAGTGCCATTGGACTCCTCCCACTCGCTGCGTGGGGTGCCGTTCAATTTGGCTGTGAGGAAGTCATTGTTTTCACTTCATGTCTTTCTATTCTGACTTTTCGCTTTTACTCAAGGAATTGGCCGATTACCTTTTGGATGCCTGCACCAAATGGCCCTTCCTTCTCATCCCTTCTCACAACATTCTCTCCCGGTTTCGCCTCGAGCGTATTTCTGGCCGCCTCTTTGGACGGGTATTTGCAAAGGGCCCTTTTATATGGCTTATTGTTAGCTATTTATTTTTAAAGCTTTTTGATCTTTCCCTTGACTGCTTGGTTACTTCGCCGGTTTTGCTCGAAATTTTGGAACAGCGCTCATTGGATCCCGCCAGTTTTGGAATGTTTGACAGTGTCATTAGTCAAAATCTGAAGGCACTTTTCATGGTTTCATTACAACACCCGTGGAGATGGAATAGCCCTGTGATGTCTTTTTTCAACAGTTTCTCGATTATGGCCGTCATCGGACTGATATCCGTGCATGGGCTCTGCTGCATTCCAATTTATGCTACTTGGGCAGTAATGAGCAGCTGATGATGGCTCTCCTCCTACCGCTGTGGTCAAAACGCAAAGAGTAAATTTTCCCGTCACATTTCAATAATTTTATTTTATTTTATTTGGTGGCTCCGTTTCCACTCTGTCCAGCTGTCTTCTGTTGATTCGGAGCAAATGCGTGAAAAGTGTCTTACGATTTTGGAAAGATGTGAATCTTATAAATGATTTTTCTTGTTTTATTTTGCTGCTTTTATTGCTATTGTTGTTGTTCATGTTTTGTTGTATAGTTTAGCTTACAAAGTATTTAAAGGTTTTGATAGTTTTCAGTGCAATACAATTTTTGTTCGATCTTTCACCTAAAGATCGATGGCTAAGAAGTCTGTTCAAAAAAAGATTTCGGAGGCTGGCAATGATTCGGCGGCTGGGGCGTCGAATGACGAGACGGCCGAAAACGAAGTAAGTCGAGAGAGGTAGGAGCAATGTTTTATAATCAGAATCAATGGGGTGCAAGTCATGATCATTCGAATTACATAATATTAATTGTGGATTTCTATCTAGGAAACTTGCGTGGGAGACGGCGATCGTGTACATTTTAAAAGAGTCCGACACTGCGACTCGGATCGTGCACTTGTCGGTTAGTTTTTTTCGTCGGCCGGTATTGGTATGCGTTTTAAAATCCTCCAAAAAAGTAATCAAAGTATTTTCGACTAAAAAATATTTGGCATGCGCACTAGCAAGAGTTTCATTTTTGGACTATGCTCCAAGACTCAACCTTTAGGGGTGTAAAAAAGTCTTAGAACCGAGACATATCAACTCGTAAGCTTTTTAGACTTCTCGGTTGACATGCCCAAAATTAGCCGATATCTTATGGCGGTGAAGAATGCGAGGGCACGCGCCTTATTTCGAATTGTAGAACATGAAAAGTCGGAAGAGCAAAACTTGGCATGGATTCGTCCCATTTGCGATGTGTTTATGAATGGCACAACGTTGCAATGGAGGAAAAGCGATGAAAAAGATTTTAGTGAAAGGTTGGAAATTCGTAAAAAAAGTACCGTTTATTTTCGGCATTTCCGCGGTCTTGAGGGTCATCGACTTTGACCCATGGGGGGGGGGGGGTCGGCAGCCTTTTTCTGTTATAATCAACTTTTTTTTCGTCCTCCAGCCGGCGATGACCTTGACCTTTTTTAAGACTATTGGTTGAATGCATATTGTAATACAATTATTTACCATTCCACAATATTCACTGCCCAGCCCGACCCCAAACGATCAACTTCACGGACTTCATACGATCAACTATGTGACCTCATTTTTATATTTTAATTTTAGTTCCTTTTATCGATGGATTTGTTCACATTCAATCGAATTTGAAGTGCGTGGTTCGGTTCCTGCAAATTTTCAGGGCTTCTCTTTTCCGAAAGGTGATTTCGTTGGTTAATCACTTCGTTTGAGAAGCTATTTTAATAATTAATTCGAGCATTTATCATTCAGCACATGTAAGCAAAAAGGCTGTTGGAAAGGAACCAAGAAAACGGGGCCGACCTCGGAAAAACCCACAATCGGAAGAGTCTGCAAAAGAGCCGCCCAAGCCCAGGGGTCGCCCACCGAAGGCCCCGCTGACCAAATTCGAAAAACGTAATTTTGTATTGATTTTAAGTTTCCACTGATTTGACTTCCTTCTCAGCAATTACGCTTAATGAGCGATTGCATTCCCTCGTGGACGAACGCATTGCCCAACGATCTCGGACAAAACAAAACGGTGGCGGCGTGGTACGATGCACAAACAATTCATTAAATGCTTCGTTGGAAGTGACGGATCAACTACGAAACTTAACTAAAACATCCGCCTCATTCAAAATACCAAAGAAGCATTCTGAAACGCCACAGCGAAATGCTACCAAAATGCCAGTGCCAACATTCCAAAGGCCCAAAGTTGAGGTGCGTATTTATTCCATGGCATGGCACCGAACAAATTTTGTTTAGCCATCTGATTTTGAACTGCCTGACAATTTTCGTGGTAATGCCACTGCTGCTGTCAGGGCGTCAGATTCTTCATCTTCGCCTGTTTCTGTTCAACCTTCGCACCACAATCCTTTCCATTGGGCAGCTGACCGTCCCGGCACTTCTTCCCCAGTCACTGCCCGACCACCGCTTCGGACGAGCCCAAGCAAAGCAAACAGAGAAAGCACTCTCAGCAAACCAAGAAGGCAAGCCAGCCAAATAAATGTTTACTGACAAATTAAACCAACTGATCACGTTTTAGTTCATCAAACAATTTCGAAGGTGTAAATAAAAATTTGATTTCCGCGAAAATTTAACGGAAGTGCTAATTCCAGCGTCACCCAAAACAAATGAATCATTATTGGAGAAGGAAACGCACAACAAGAGAGGCGCGGGAGACGGAGCAGCAGCCAAAGACTTGGGGGGACAACGTACGACGGTGCTCAGTGGACAAAATATCGTCGGGGAGGACACTCACTCATTCGGCAGCACTGTCTCACTGCCTATTTTCACAGCTCGGTCCTTTCAGTACGATGTGGATGTTTCGCCAGCGGTTGTGAAACGATTTGAGAGCGCCCAGGTCGGTTTGAAAATTTTGCAAATTACGAAAAACTATTGGAAACTACGAACATTGTCTAAGTTTCATACTCGGATTGCACACTACGCATAACAATTTTTTTTTGTAATCCAACTTTTCAGGTTGTTGACATTTTTGACATTTTACCACCACCGGTTGATCCTCGACTGAAAGAGGAGAGTGTTGCTAGCAAATCACGTCTATCGTGCAGTATGTGCCTATTTCATTGCCTATTTTTATTTTATTTTAAGCGCGAAACATTGACCGGTTGGGGCTCCGTCAGGGAAAATGCCAACAGCGGACCGCCCAGGCCTTTTTCTGTGGTGGACCTTTGTCCGCGTTGGCCATTTGTCCGCGACCGACGAAGCGCGGTGAAAAATCAAAAAAGCTTTGTTTAATAAAGTTGCATTTTTGCAAAAGGTCGTGAACTGCTAGCCATCAGCACATTTTCTGATGAGACGATGTTAAATATGCCAACAGAAGAAAAGGGAAACTGCGACGCATTTGTCCAACTATGGTCAATAAATCCGAAGGAGCTGAAGTGACAAATGAAGCCGACAGCAACACAAAAAAATAATGTGCATTTCATTTGCAGTGAAACGGCCCGTTTTGAATGTTTATTGCGCATTCCGAAAGCGCGACACATTTCTGCATTGAATTGGTGTCCGATAATTGACGAGGACTTTGACTTCTTTAGAAAACATTCTCCGCTGCAAGGATCGGAGAAGGCAAGAGTAACAAAAATGCCTTTATTTCGCTCTCTAAATTTTCACTTATTAATTTTCCTAAAGAAGCATGATTTTTTTTGATTTCAGCACATTAAGCAAAGAACGCATAAAAAAACGGACAACCCTTCAACGTCCCAACAAAGTTTTGACGAAATGACAAAGGATTGTCTCGGAATGTTGGCCGTCGGCACTCATAACGGACAAATAAACATTTACAGGTATCGTATACTAAACGCAAATAATGCTTTAATTTATTATTGTCATTCTCCTTGCAGCGTTCTTTTCGAAATTGAAACTTTTATCTCCGAATACCAAAGCGATGTTTGCCGACAGGATACAAATACATTGCCACTTGTTTTGGAGTCGGACCCTTTTCTTACACTGCGCCATCCTTCGCCGATGTCTATGTTCAATGTAATGTTTGTTTCTTGGGACTTGATCTTTGTCCACATTTTCGGTTGTAATGTTGTCTCAGTGGTTTACAATTACATCCCTTACCACTTTTGTGGTTGGTTCACTATCCTTCGGGTGCGAGTTAATTTGTTGCTAATGATGATCCGAACCGATTAATGATAGGAAGTGCCTGCTGAATTATGTTCTGTTGACTTTCGGATCTCTGAAGCGACTCAATCTTGATTATCAAATCTTTTTTTTTTAAATAAAAACTTAATGATTCTGCCAAAAATTAAGCAAAATTTAGGGCAATGTCGGAACAAAAAATGCAAAGGAGCGAAAAAGCAAATGCAACGAGAATGACGAAGAAGAAAGGGCGGACAACGCAACAACAGCAGGCGGTAATTTCTGCGCTATCTTTTCTCTTCTTCCCGAATGCCTCTTTTCTCTTTTACAGAGTCTCCCACGCCAAATGTCAACAATTCGGACATTGTCATTCCGTTCTTCTGTGTTAGTTGGAGCACCTTTTCTGGTGCCCGTCACATTGGCGCTGTGTCCGCAATTGGTCCGAACTTTTTTCTTTTCATACATTCTCATAATTCGAAAAAAACCAGGTCGTGTTTACATCTGGGACTTGACACAGCCTGCACTTCCCACATGGAACTTGCATTTCGACGATTGGAACTCTCCTCCACATTCCATTTGTTGGTTGGAAAGAGACAAAAGTGAGACATTTGTCCTTTGGGATCTAATTGTAAGCGCTATTTACCGTCGGTTGGATATTATTTGAACAGCCAATTCGATGTATTCTGGCGCTGATATTAATTTGGACAAGCATAAGCGTTTTATGCCCATTTAGGTTTTTTCGCCAGCGAATGTCCAATACATTATTTTTATTTACATTTGACCATTCTATTTCGTTTTTGAGTTTGCGTTTCCTTCCGTCGTCGTCTTTTCCGCATTTATGGCCTCACACCTCCATCCGTACCCGACAAAGTACAATATTCCCTGCATTTAACTGCTTTGCCAACATTCTATTTAGTACGGTTCCTTCCAACCTATCTTGGAATGCGACCTGAACAAAACTTGCGGCGCCAAATGCTGTTCCCAGCCGCTGATATTTCCCGGGCTGATCAGTTACGAATCTGCCACCTTTTCCTATTTTGGAACTTCACAGCAGGTTTTCCATCAATTACAGCTTCACTGGCACTTTTTCCATGGAAAATTCAAATTCCTTGGACATTTCTTATGTTTTAGAATTTTTGTCGCCTTTGCCATTCATTGCTTTCAAATTTTTAGGCACCTTCTTACATTTGGGTTGCCCCATCGGCGGACAGTGAGTCAGAAAAAGACCAAATATGTGCGACAACTCTCTCGAATTGGTTGGTGGAAAATTTTTTACCATTTATTATACATAGTAATCTAAATAATTTTTGTACAGCCACCAAATACAGAACATCTACGTCAGTGTGTGTCAGTTGGCGGGGTTGTGCGCTTCTGTGGGAGCGGACGGGCGATTGGCGTGTTCGCTTAACGGGAGAATGGTACCAAATGAGGAGGGAGGTACATGTTTCATACAAATATGCTCTTTCATCTGCCATTAATTTGTAAGCAATTTAAATTGATGTTCGGTAATGCTTTATCAGCATTGCGGCTAAACTAAACTTTATTTTGCTGTGCCGAACACTATTTAAATTGGATTGATTATTATATTTCGAATGAGTGCCGTCATTCAGATGGTGAAAACTTGATGCATGGCCGAACACTGTTACAGCTGATTATGCATGATAAATCAAAATCATTTGCTGGGAGTGATAACAATAATCAGGTAAAATTTAATTTATCCTTTGATAACAGTAAAATCGCTTTTAGCAGACTTTTTGCTTTTCGCACAACGATTGCTGTAACCATCGTAGGTTAGAAGTGCGACTGGGCGACTGCGCATTGATGGACCAAGAAAATGTATTTTTATTTTGTCATCCCCTCCCCCTTTTCCCCTTACTTTCTTCCGCCGTTCTATCATAAATCAGCTTTTCATTTTTACACGTTTATTAGCGTTTTTCCTATAGGAGCGTGTTTGCCGAAGACGTGCCCCCGAGGTGTGCCCTGGGCGACGTCTTGAATCGCTGACAATTTGCGAATTTAGTCGCAGATGCGCCGGCCTCATTTACTGCGGTGGCGAGTCGGGCCTGGTTTTTACAGTGCCGTGCACTCTTTGATTTAAAATAAACGAATGAAGAACAATTTGATCGAAAGAAAATTGGATGAAAGTTATGTATTGCTAGGTTTTTACTTTAACAAACAAACAAAAAAAACAAAAGGGCAGGGTCTAATTCGTAAACGTCTTCGGTATGCTCCCCGGTATTTGGATGGCTAACCCATAGTACCGCGCTTTTTTCTTGCTACTTTAGCTATTAAAATAGTGATTTTTTATCATTTTACAAAAGTAACTGTTTAAGTGATTTCTTATTGTGACAAAGGGACTGATTTGTTGACGAGTCCGGCAGGGTTTTCACTCTCTGACGTTCGCTGCGTCAATGACGGCCACCGCCTCGATCTCGACACGTCCATTCTTGGGCAATGCGGTCACTTGATAAGTGCTACGGGCGGGAAACGAACTGCCGTTGAAAAAGGTTTTGTACACGTCATTGACCGTTTGGAAGTCGTCGATGTTCACCAGCAGAATGGTGACTTTGACGACTGGAAAGTTCCAACGGTCAATGTTCTTTGCTTACTCAATACAAACCATTATCAAAAGAAGCGCCAGAAGCACTCAGAATCGCTCCCAAATTTGTCAACGCCTGCTTCGTTTCATTTTCTACTCCACCCGCCACCAATTCCGACTTTCCCGGTATCAGTCCAAGTTGGCCACTCACATACAATGTATTGCTTGCCAAGACGGCTTGACTAACCAATTAAAAGAAAAGTAAAATAGTACAAAATTGTTGCTCCAACCTGTAGGGTCCAATTGCCGCAGGCGCATTGGGTGTTGAAATGTAAAGGATATTGGGAGGCATAGGGAAAGGACTTCTTCTGAAAACCAATGATTGACTTTATAAGAAAAAAGGAATATAACTAATAATTGACAGCAGGATATGGTTTATGAGCATAACTTCCATGAAAATGAGAAAGAACGGCGACAAAAATCAATTTTGCTGCCTTTTTTGATATTTTTTTTACGCTGCGATAAGGTAATAAATAAACATTGGGGAATTATTACTATCAATTTTGGTTAAATCGATCCAGCAAAGAAAAAGTAAAAAGATCGGCAGAGGGAAAATAAACAATTTTTATGAGAACACAACCAGTGAAAAAGCACCAACAGCAGACCAGAAAAAGCGGTACGCCACTTATGCCCAAACATTCAATCAAATCCCGAGAAAACAAACCAATTAAACAAGCCGAGAAACCGCTTATCTTTTAGAATTTTTACGGAAGAAAACATTTATAAATTTAAAAAAAATCATTAAAAGTGGTTTGAATTAGAACTGTATGTATATTGAATATGTTAATATAATGTCAGGAAGTATACGGGAATTTGTAGCTGAAAATTGAGTTGGCAGCAATAATTTTCTCAGACCCAACAATTCTGGATGGTAGGCTAGGTTGAAAATAACTCCATAAAATAACTGTCATTTTCGTTGGACAATAATGATGGCTTCCAAATTACCAAAAATGTAGCAATGAGAAAGATTATTTCTGCTGATTCCCAACCTTCACGGTTCGCGAGGACTTTTGCCTCGAGAGCGAATATGCGTCCGATTCAATGATAAAAAGTTGACAAAAACGAAACGGTACTTAAAAAGGTGTTTTTGTTGAGTTTCGGCGTTCGCTCCTTCAACAGCTAAAACATTTCTTCGTCTCGCGCCCTTCGCCCGCGCCCGGCTGATGAACTCCTCTGCTGCTGGTCACTGTGCCCTGCTTCGACTGAACTCCGCTATCCGCGGCATTCAAATCCAAACTAAAACAATTTTTGGTTGACGAATAAAATGAAGACAGTAATCAGAGTGAATAAGTGCACAGACCTCCCGTCCATAATGTTTTGGTAAATGCGTCTCGCTGTTTCCAAAAATGCGTCCTCAACATTTTCGCCCCTTAAAAGATTTAGCAATAGAAACAAAAAATAGGCAAACAGGTCGTTTTAAATCTGTTGGAAGCTTTGTTTTTACGTTTGATTATTTATATTAAGGGAATTGATACTCTCTTCCTTATAAGGTTTCCAATTTTTTTACAAAAATGAAATTGAAGCCTACACCTTCTAAAATATGCATATAACGCTGCAGCCCTAAATATTGCATACGTTTTCGCGGAACATTCCAAGAAAGTGAGTCCGTTCTCTTCCGCAAATGCTTTTGCCTCCTCATATGTCACGTCCCGCTGCGCGTCCATGTCGGACTTATTGCCAATCAAAAAAATGACCTTAACAAAAAAAGTGATAAATGTTATAATAATTGTGACGGGCGTAGCCAGGGACGGTACCCTAAAAACGCCGCCGGCCTAACTTTAGCACCCATAAAGTTTGATACTCAGTCAATTGTTTACTCGGTAATATTCGAATGAGCTATGAAAAGCAGAAGCTAAGCGGTAAACAATAATTAAGTTCGATAACCCCCGCTAAAAAAAAACACTGATTAGTATTGTAAGATCAAAAGAAAGGTCATCTCTCGATGATATAAAAGCGCATTAAATTCCGATTTTTGTAATTTAGCCCTCTCCCTGAAACCCATGCTCTGGATACGCCCATTGCAAACCGTGTGCCAACCCAACAGTTTGCGTCCCTTACCGTGTTTGGGTTTGTGAGTGTTTTTGCGTCGCTTAGCCAACTGCTCAAATGATTGTAGGTGGATCGCCGGGTTATGTCATACACCTAAAGTTAAAGTTTTCAATGATCACAAAGGTGGCGGGGTAAAGAATCGATCGAATGGTTTCTTTTCTATAAAAAGCGCCATTATGATCCAACCATCAGAGCTCCAGCAGCACCCCGGTAGTACGAACGTGTGACCGCACGAAACCTTTCTTGTCCGGCCGTATCCCTGAAAGAATACTTTTAAAAGTTTCAACAATTTGTTCCCAAGTGATTTGCTCTCATTTGACAGAATCAATTCGCTCCGCCCCAAAAATAATTAATTCATTATTACCAAATTTGGAGTTTAATTTTCTGCCCGTTCACTTCAATTATGCGTGTTCCGAACTCAACGCCAATTGTGTGCGGACAATCGGCCATAACTGAAAAGCGAACAAATGCAAAACCAAACAGCAATTTAAAATAAAGCAGCACATTTCTTCTCCGTGAATTGATGGAGGAGACATGACCTGATGAAATTTAGGGAATTCCCTAATTAGTATATAAAAAAACAATTTTATGGGCTGTTGGCACTCACTTTCCTACGCCCATATCACCAATGACAATATACTTGAAAATGTACGAATAATTGTAGGGGGCAGATGAATTGTTAGCCATTGTTGAGTAAATGCAGGAATATTAAAGAAATTAAAGAAAAATAAGGTGTTATTATTTATGTCTTAATTCGGCAACGGAAATTAAGCTAACAAACAAAAGCATAATTAGGTAATTAGCTTGATTTAGAGCGAATCTCCTAATAAATCCCCCAAGGGAAAAACACCTTTTTGTTTTTAATTTGGCATTATTATCAAATAGTTTTAAACTTATTTTAATTTGTATAACGGAAAAGTAAATAGTTTTGAGCAAATTTGGTGTCAGTTTCCATGACCATCGCCTACAAATCTCTGGACACATGTTTTCACATAATACAACAATAGATACAATTCAATCCTCCCTTCTGTATTTGATTATATTCAATAAACAGTCATCAAAGACATATGTAATTCTGAATTCACAATTGACTATTCGCCATGACTACGCAACGGAAAGGGCAAAATCAGCAGCGTTCAAGTCGACATTCAGGTAGTATGCATTTTTAGTTAAAAAAAAACTCATATTTTTCATCAAAGGTCGAATAATTGCCCAACATCCTCTAAAATCGGTTGATGGAGTCGCGAGACGACGTCGCATTCAACAACAACTGGAGTCACTTGAGAAAGTC
>JAKKIK010001459.1:0-16245 GCA_024500135.1 Heterodera carotae | reverse complement strand
TGCGTGTAATTGCGTTATTGCGTTGCCCTGACTACTTCTTTGAGCATTGGTACTGAAGTGTCCATTTTTCACTGGGACTCAGTTAGCCAGTTTTCTTATGGCTTCGGATCGAGTTGAATAGATCGATTTGTCTCGTCGAGAGCTGTCGAATGATACCAAATATGCCATGGATTGAATGTTTTTGGGCTGGGTTTTGGCCATTTTTCTAAAATGGTTTTCCGCGCAAAAATTCTTTCGGATTCGTGCATTACAAACCAAGAGGAACCCATTGATATATCATTTGTGGGATTTGGTGAACTACACATATTCTTGAATTTTACCTGTTATGAGATAGATCGCGTTTAAAAATTTTTGATAATAAAAATTGCATAATTTTTGTTATTTTGGCTGGGGCCGCAAATGTCGGAAAACGGCCCTTAAGAAAAGGACCGCAGATGTCGTTTTTGGCTGGGCCGCAAATGTCGGAAAACGGCCCTTAAGAAAAGGACCGCAGATGTCGTTTTTGGCTGGGGCCGCAAATATCGGGACCGCAAATGTCGGGACACGATTCGGTTCCCCATTTCGACCATCCGGAGTTTTCTTGTAAAACCTTTAAGATAAAATTTTTGCCTTCTCGACTAAATGTTCGGGTCCGGGGTTTTGAAATGGTCGAAATGGGGAACAGATTCATGTTCAGCGACCCTGAAAATTTCTCAATTCCCCCTACCTCCCCCCCCCCTCCTCCCAAAAATTTTTTTCTGGTTACGGGCTTGATTTATGGAGTAAGGTGGACTGGATGTCTTTTATTATTCCTGGTCTTAAGTGTCTTAATTGTATCTAATTGATTCTCTGTGCATTTTATGTTCTTTAGAAATGACTGCCTGATAAATTAATGATA
The DNA here is from genome assembly GCA_024500135.1 of Heterodera carotae. Classification (NCBI taxonomy): domain Eukaryota; kingdom Metazoa; phylum Nematoda; class Chromadorea; order Rhabditida; family Heteroderidae; genus Heterodera; species Heterodera carotae. The sequence goes on along the minus strand of JAKKIK010001459.1, from coordinate 15,368 downwards.
AAAATTTTTTGAAAAAATTGACTAAAAAAGGGGATACAAATGAACAAGTGCTTATTAAACTATATAAATGGTTTATGTGCTTTTGAATCCGAGGAGAGCTAGTTTATTAAATAATTTTAATTTATGTTTCAACCTAATTAAGATTTACAACCTACAAGAAGACGACTTTGCAACATTGCGAGAGTTTAACGATTACTTGGAACGAGTGGAAGAAATTGTGTTCAGGTTGGTTGTTGTTTGTCGCTATTTTGGACGGCAATAAAATTAAGATTGACCAATGAATTGTTGGTGGAAGAAACAGAGCAGGAGCTGCAGACGTTCAAAGAAGAATATGCCGAAGTAATTGAGCGCAACAAAAGACGGCCAACAAAAGACGATTTGTGGGTGAAGACAATGCTGGAGGAAGAGACACTCCGCAGGAACAAAGTGCAGGAGGAAAAGGTAACAACCGAATTGGTGGTATTTGAAGTGGACAGGCTGCATTTGCAGGGCGAAAGGAAAGACCGCCCGGGAAGTGTCAAATTCGACCCAAAGGCCATCATCGACGAACTAAGGGCGAGCGATTTGCCTGCTGAAGTTGTCCTAGACCGACAACGGAGGAAACGGATTGAACTGGAAATGGCAGACAAAGAGGAAATGATACGTCGAAAACGCGACAAACAAGGTTAGGGATTGTAGTCGCCTCCCCACGTTTTGTCAACTCATTAAAAACAAACCATAACTTTTTATATTTATCAACCGCAATTTACAAATTTGGTATATTAGAAAGCTTTTTTGGTTTAAAGGCTATCAATAAAGCATCACACAAAAAAGTTACATCTTAAAACTCGAATTGCTTTTTTTTGTCAACTTTACATTTTTCTGCACATGCTTTAATCGCTTAGCTTCTGCTTAGGCGTAACCTCTAAACGCACAGAGTTTCTAATGTTACCAAATTTATATATTTCGGTTGATAAATAAAAAAGTTATGGTTTTGTTTTTGATGAATTGACAAACATTGGCGCGCCAATTATAAGACATTAAAGAGAGAGAGAGGAAAGGTCAACGCGACAAACAAGGTTGGGGATTGACAGAAACAAATGAAATTCCTTCAGAAGAAAAGCAAAGAGCCAAGGAAAGGTCCACTTTCGGAGTCATTCGGCCCAGCGGGAAGCCCTATTATCACAGCCAGCCCACATTTTCTCTCAATGGCCCCCCAATTCCGAGCGACGATGAGATTGAACGATCGGGACTTCTTCAGTTTGTTCGACAAGCTCCGCCTTCCTCAGCCGCAGGCGGATATTTGGCCCGAATTGGATGCACACGAGCAATTTTGGAAGCCCACACGGAACTTTTGAGTTCACTCTGATGAGTATCATTCATAAATTTGTATAACGTTTATTGTTACACTAATTAATATAAATTTCGCATTCATTTACTTTTTGTTGGTTTTTATTTCACAAATCATGTTTTTTGATCAATTATCTTTTATGCTTTCAATACTTTATTTTCCAAATTGTATTTTTATCCTTAAAAACGTCTTGCTTTTTGGGAATGGCAATTACAACCGAAAGAGTTTATGAAGCGCTATCAGCTCTCCAAAGCAACGAAACTCAGCAAAATATGCAAGCCTCGAGGTGGCTTGAGGATTTTCAAAAATCGGTTGGTGATAGTGTTTCGGGACTGAATTATGGGATGGTGAACAGCCTGCTGTGCATTCTGATTTCAAAAACGAAGTTTACTCTACAACTGTGTTTTTTCGTAGGCGTTCTTAAATGACTTACATTACACCAACACCCGCTCCCTTACCCCATCACACAAAAACTTGATTATTTTGCACGGGTTTACATGTAAATGATTCAGGTTTATGCATGGACGGTGGCCGACCAAATGCTTGCCGAATGCCGTTCCTTTGAGGCGTGTTTATTCGCTGCGCAAACGCTTCGTGCAAAAGTGCTTCACTCGGCTAGGGAACTGCCCAGCGACTCGGTCGCGCCCTTGCGCGATTCTTTGTTTAGTCAACTCAGGTCCATTCCTTTTTTAGGGTCTGTTTCATCGGCCGTCCCTCCATTTTCAGCTCCATTGGGTCCAGGTTGGGTCGCAACACGACGGCCATTGTAACTCAACTCAGTGCCGCCCTCTCCGACCTGTACATCCAAATCATCGAGTGGAAAGGCTTTGTCGCTCAAATGTTCCTCCAATTGGACGCCTGCCCCGCCTCCTCCTCCGCCCCTGCCATTTTCGTCGCATTGTTCAAGGCGCTCCCAGAAGAGTTATACAGCCGCAAACTCAAAATTGGCGAGAACAGACGGACTGAAGTTGAAGAGGAATTGGCAGCGCACACAGAGGCCGTGCTAACTAAATTGGTAATTTTTGTTTCATTTATAAATTACATTATCCATCTGCTCTTGTGGCGCAATCGGTTAGCGCGTTCGGCTGTTAACCGAAAGGTTGGTGGTTCGAATCCACCCAGGAGCGGATTTTTTTTTCCTTTTAACTATTTTAATGAGTTTATGCAAATACAGCGACATTTACTACCAATTTTGCATTATTTATTGTTTTAGTTCCATTTGTGTTCATCGGATATCTCCGAAGAGAATGGACTGCGAACACAGGTTTTGGTTTTAAAGCAACTCTCTGACTTTGCTTTTCCTCAATTAGGCTGTCCATTGCTTAGCTTCCTGGCTTCTGAACACGCGTTGTCCTGCTGCAATTGTTCGTCGTCATTTTCTAATTTATTTTGTGGCTACTTTTTGTTCAGCTCGCCCGTTCCCCTTTCTTCCGTTCGGTGCTCTCTCTGCTCAGCCAACCGAACACTTCGCAGTCTTTGCATGACGCGGCCACCGAATGTGCGGCAAATGCACTTCAATTGATCGACGATCAAAAAGTTGGGCTGTCCAACGAGCACAGTGAATTTGCCCAATTGTTGCAACAGAGCATTTTTGAAACTGCTGACGCCTTTCGTGTGGCCATGAGGGAAGAGGACTCGGAGAAGTGCCACTCACTCATTTTGAAAGATTTATTTATTGTTCCTTTTTGCTCAGGTTACAAAATTTCGCCCGACTTTACGCAGAACAGTCCAATGCATTTCTCACTGAGATGGCAAATAATCCCCGTAAGGGATTTGGCGATCTACGAATGCTGGACATGCTCCAAATGGTCAACGATTATCATGATTATTCGGTAATAAATGCTCTCTGCCGATGCTAATTGTAAACACAGGCACTGCCTTTTAGCTATGTGAAATGAGTTTCAATGTGTGGTATCAATTGTCTGAACATTTGTATCAATGCAATGAAAATGAATTTGACGAACTCCAATGCATTTTCATGCCTTATGTGGAAAAGTAAGTTTTTAAGTCCTTTCTAAATTCAATATTCCTTTTAGACATATTCTATCGCTGTGTAAGCACTGTCGGGTGGAGTCCGATTCGCACGAATTGCTTGACAAGAATTCTGAACACGCCGATTTTCGGTCCAAGGCACAAGAAAGTGTCAAGGACGTGGTCAGTGTTTGGCTTTTTGTTTATATTCAAAATACACTTAATGTGTTTAATATGTGCAATCAATTCAGACTTTTGTTATTGGTTCTGTCAATTTGCTTAACCGATTAATGGCCATGCTGAACAGTTCGGATAGTTGGGACCAAATGGAGGCCATTCTCTTTATCATTTCCGCTTTTGTGGGAAATATTGCCGAGTGAGTGATGAAACCACATATCCCGATGATCTCCCTATTTACCTCAGAACTGAGCATTCAGTCGTTCCACTTCTGTTGGAGGCCATCCTCAAATTCCCCGTCATGGCCACCCATCGACAGCTGTTAAAGACGAGCATTCAATTGATTGGAAGTCTCCAGAATTGGCTGGAGTTTAATTGGGACTATACGGGTTCGTATTCCTTGCCGGGGCTCAGAAGTTTGGTCCTACGAAAACAAAATACTCCCGCGCCCTCCCTTCAGAAGCCAACATTTACTAAACATGTTACTAAATTTTGGGCCATCAATTACTTTCTTAATCACATCTTTACATTTTTTGTACTTCATAGTTTACTTATTACACCTTATTTTCACTTTTTCCAAAAATGAATGTCTTAAGAACGTGTTTTCAATTGGCTTGTCACATTGTTTGGACTTGGTGGCGGCATTCTGGCATTGACAGTTTCAGAGTGTTTGGAGCAGCTCATGGAACGAGGATGGCAAGAGGCATGTCGGCGTTTTCAACGGAATATTTTGAACAAAAATAATTGAAGGCCCAAAAGAGAGGTTTTCATGAACAGTACTTTTCGACTTTGAATGAACTGCTTACACGTGTCGAACAAGCACACAGCAGTGGACAAGAAATGGAAATGGCAGCGCATCATTTGCTCCGGGGTAAGCATAGCAATAGAGCTGTTAGTTGACCTAAAATTTCCCAAAACTCAAGACCGAGACAAAACAATGAAAAGTCTCGGCTCGAGACTCAAACAATCTAATAGCAATCTTAAAACCAATTTTTCTTGCCCAAAATTTAAAAAGTACACCAGTAAAAATTGACTTTGTGCTATCAAAAGTTCAAAAAAATGCACTCCAAAAATTAACACATATATATATTTTTTTAAAATAAAAAACCGTTTGATTTTCCAAGGAATTTTGTTATTTAATTTAAGCCTCTACTTATCTGATCAATGACCTTCCGTCCCCCCAACTTTGTGCCTTTCTTGACCGTCTTTGTTCGGGGTCTATCACCTGTCTTGGAGAGGTTTCGTTAACATAATGAATCGACACCCAGTAAAAGCATTTCAGATAAATCAAAAGGCTCTCGGCCAGTTAAACGCGCCCCAAATTGTTTCATCGTCGACTTCGTTCGAAGATAATAAGGAGAACGGTCCGGACAATTGGGCAAAGTTGCAGACCGACCCCGTCCTTTGGCTGGACAGACTCGCCGACGTTTGGCGCATTCTCCGGCCCTGGCAACAACAGCTGGCATATAAACAGGTATTGTTGTTGATTTATTCGCAAAAGGTTTTGGCATGAATTCATCTTAATTGGGTGGGAGGGGGCGGTGCACCATTTTTTCTCGCCGAGAGTTTCTCACCGTCGATTTCTCTCCGGCTAATTTCTCCACAGGCGATTTTCGCGTCAGATGACAACATTAAAGATTCTACAAAAAAATTTAATTAGTGCATTGAGAGAAAGGTTAGATGATCTAGATGTAAACCAACTACTGAACTACTTTTGGAGTTTCGTCCAGCTCGGCTGGGTGTTTAATACCAAAGGGATGGAACCAAATTATTCTAACGATTTTTAATTTTTTTTTTTTTTTTTTTTTGTACAGAAGGCCAATGAAAGGCAAGAGATTCCGCCCGACTGTCCTTGGCTTTCCCTTTGCTCAAATGCGATGGAGTGTTCTCTCGCCACTCTTCAGCGTCACCAATCGCAACAAAGTGAATGAACCAATCAATTATGTGCTAAATTGTTCTTTCCTCAAGGGGTTGTTGAGCACGCGTGCCGCGCCATTCGTTTTTTGATCCGTTCGATGGGCCCACAATCCGTCGTTTTCATTGAGCCGGTGGCTGGCCAAATAATGCTTACATTCAGCCAATTCCCACACTCGTGCCTTCTCTACCTGTCCAGTATTTTGGTGGATGAGTACGGTTCAATGGCTCATCTTCAGCCGGGAATGCTTCAACTATTGGACGTTGGACAACCAAACGGACGAAAGTCCAATTGTTCATCCCTTCTTTATCTTAGAACTTGGCGACTCGGTCTCTTGCACTTTTGGCAGCCGACTCCGAGAACGGATTGCGGGACCATCCGGATACGGTGGACGACCTGTACAGATTGGCCATTCGATTCGTTCAGGTAATGCTCGACCGCGACTTTTAGGTCTTGCTTTTAAATAGTTTTTTGTTTAAATGATAGAAAGTATCAATTAGCAAAATTTATTTGCTAATGCGTATCATCCGAAATTGCAGCGTTCTCCCTCCATTCTGTTCTCGCATCCGATTGTGGTCCAACTTTTCCAAGGAGCCATCCACGGGCTCGTCCTTAACCACCAAGACGCCAACAAATCGGTCACTAAATTTGTGATGGAAATAATTGCCGTTGCGAAGGGAAAACGCGTATGTTTTCCCAAATGAACAATTGCTTTTTATCGTTGTGCAATTTTTCCTTACCAAGGGCCAAGCACTTTCGAAAGAGCTAACGGAAAGAGTGGGCCAATTACTTGCTGAAAACGGCCCCCAATTGATGTTGGCCTCCGTAAGTGCTGCATTGTTCCATCTTTCCAATTCTTTGTGCAAAGAAATGGCAGAAATTGTTCACGAGTTACTCAAAACGGACAAACAGGTCGGGTTTTTCTTGTGACAAAATTTTAACGACCGTTTACGTTTCAGAAAACGGAGCAATGGTTGAATTTTGTTTGTATTCAATTGCCTCACGATGGAGGTCACAGCGCAACCCCAAAACAATTGGACGATTTTCGCATGAAAGTTTTGGAGTGAGTTTTTACTTGATTGGAAACTAAATATTTCGCGATTTTAAGTGCTATCTTGCCCTTCTCTACTAATGGGTTTAAGTTAAATTCTTTCTATTAATTAGTTCTGTACGCCCAATCGATATCCTGGACGCGATGCGCGAGTTGAGCAAATTTTACGCATGACTACATTAATGAGGAAAACGAGCAAAAAATGCGGGTCTAGGGTGGATGGAGACGACCAATAGTTTTTCTCTTTCGTTTCACAATTCTTTAAAACGATTGCCATTTTTTGCTGCATTAAACATTCTTAATCTATACATGAGGTTTCCAATGCACTACCATAGTCCAATTTCGACCCTAATTTAATCCGGGACTTGGTCCTGGACAGCCATGGCCTTCGGCACCTATGGAAGAAAATCAAGTGCTTATTTATCAAGTAGAAGAATCTTAGTGTTATTTAAGTAAATTATCACAATTAAAATAGTAAAAATGAGGAAAGAAACATTTGCCAAAAGTAAAGTGAAGAAAAAGGGGAAGATGAAAAAGATTAAGGGTAAAATTAAGTGGATATGCTTAAGTATTGATTGTTGTGCTATTAAATGTGTGCCTTGTTTTCCGTTTCTTTGATCATCCGTCCTATTCTCTCTTCCGACGCACTTCGATACTGAATTGTCCAGACAAATCCTTGAGCCGTCTGACAACATTCGCTGGACTTTCATCGACTGCGATTTGCTCTCCCTGCACACGCCAAACTCTGTCGCCCACCTGCAAAGTGCCTTCTCGTGCCGCAATTGAATCCGATGCTATATTCCGAACAAAGACACCGTCGGAACCCATCCGTTTTGCCAAACTGAGGCCTGAAGAAGAAAAATAAATTCCAAGTAATTATTCTAAAAGTGTCCTATGAAGGTCACGGACCAATGGCGCCATTCTGCGTCTTGTCAAGTGTCACAAGCAAAGTTTGCTCCTCCATTTCGTCGTCCTCTTCCCTTACCGTCCGCTCAACTGTCAATTCCAACTCCGACTTTACAGGTTTTTCATCACAAATGATGTTGTCAATAATGTTCTCCCAATTGTATCCGATCACTGACACTCCGTCGACCTTTTGAAAATTTAGAAAAATGTTACATCTTTTCCGAAGACTCACAGCGATAATACGATCATCAACTCGCAAAGTGACCGATTGTGGTATTTCTGCTGCGTTGATTTCTCTCACAAAAATGCCTTTGCCGGGCACTGAGCGAACTTTGAAGGGCAGAAACTCTGTGGAAGTCACACGCGCAATGCGAACGGTAAATTTCTTGTGCTTTCGATTGGACGGTGGAGACGCCCGGGGGGACGGCGACGATGAGAGAGACGACGAATTGGGCCCATTGACATCGGACAGACAATTGGCCCAGTCGAGACTGAGGCTGCTGTTGTTGCTGAAGGATAAAGCAAATGAGATATAACAAAGGCAAGTCAAGAAACCACCCTTTAGAAAGTGTGCCATTTTTTGCTGATAGTTTTGCGCTATTCCACGAAATTGCATCCGTCGCATTTTCAACCCGAGCGAAGCGTTCGACGGCCGAAGCAAACGGCGACCGACCGGTGGGGGAGTCTTTTGGATTGTTGCGACTCTCAGTTGCTGAAACTGCCAGCGATGGGTTCTAAGTCACAGCATGCCCATAACAATGGGAAGGGCTGCTGGGGGCTGCAGTCCCCCCCCCCTCCCGCCCGAAATTACAATATAGGAAAGTGAATATTCACAGGTTGGAGTCCTTGCAATGAAAGTGATCTATTTTCGTCGTTTTTCATGCCTGCTGACGGGACTATCGGCACCCTCCTCCCAGAAAAGCTTTTCCCCCCACCCCGTCCTCGAAGTCTCTGACTCGCAACGGGGCTGGGTCACAGAGAAAAAAAGACAAACAGAAACATTCGCCGAGATATCCGTGCAAGCGTTGGTCGACGTTATTTGGGCGGACATTGGCCGCTGATTTGGAAAGAATGTGTCCCTCCTCCTCTTCGTCATCGCCCAAAAAGGAGTACATGGACATTGCCGGAGGCACACGTGGTTTGTATTCGCCCCGTCGAGCAGAGACAGTGGACTTTTGATGCATTTCACTTCGGCCGTCATTGCTGTCCGAATCCGAGTCCTTCGAACTGCCCAAGCAAAGGACTTACAATTAATCATAAATAGCAATTATTTTAGCACTTTGACTCGCGAAATCCAACGTTTGTTTTGTGCCTTCGGTAACGCTCGGGGGGTCGTTCATTTATTCGTCCCGCTGTTGCAGAGCCTAACGCCAAAATGTCGTCCGTCCTTAGAGCAGGCAAATACGAAGCACCAAAGTCCGAAACAGCACGCTGACGCTTTTGCGTAGACGAAATCGCAGAATGGGATGTGCCCCCGCTTATTGAGCTTAGTCTGACAAGATTAAATAGATTTATTTAAACTTATGGGAATAAAGATTTTATTTGACATCCTTTCTTTAAGAAACACAATTCTTGTCTAAATTACTGAAGACTTTTTCTAGAAAATAAAAATGGGTGACTTTTAAGGGGTACGTCCGGTGATTTTTTTGTTTGGATATGGCCTGCCTCCCCCTCCCCATTCAATAAGCAAATAGTTCTGTGACTTTTCATTTGTCTCCGCCGACACTTTGCGCAAATTGTCGTCGTTTCTCTTTTGGTCTGCTCGAGTCTCTTCAGCCGACGCATTAAAAGAGGGGCGTCTTAACTTAAACGAAGAAATACTTCCATTTTTTTGGGAGTTCGCAGAATAATCGGGTCGATCGGCAGCATCTTTTTCAGGGGAATAACCTAAACACAGAAATTCAAAAATTGTGTAAAATTAGTCCAACGCACTCGGAGGAGAGCCATTCGCGAGTACTTCCGAGACGGAAGGGAAGCGCAGGAATTGAAGAAGCACTTCACGGGCACAGCTGGCGACCAAATGGACCGCGTCGTGTCTGCTCTTGTTGAAGAGAGAAACACCTGCACAGAGAGAGAGAGAGAGAGACGCACAAACAGTGAAAACAATTAATTGATTGGAACGGCTTTCTAAAATCGGCTAATATTCTACCGTTTACACTTAGAAGACAGTCTCCGACTAATAGTCCCTTTCGCTGGCCTTCACCCTCAGGGCTTAACGACTTGACGAACACCGTCTAAATGATCAGTGACCATGGCAAAGAACAAAAAACAAAAACAAATGGACACACTTTAATGCCATTCATGTCGCCGTCGATCAAAGTCAGTCCCAGCCCGTGCACGGGATCCTTCTCCAAAAGGACATCAATTTGTTGTGCCTCGGAGCCGTAAAAATACTTGAAAAGAAAACATAAAAGGAGGAGGAGTAATAAAACAAGAAAGGTGAAAGTGCCTCGATGTATTCCCTCTCCGTTTCGAACATCAATTGGTTATTATTGTCGGACAATTGGTCGGAAAGGGACACCGCTTCGAATTCTATTAGTGAATGAAATTGAAGTAAGCGCGGCGGCCCAATTTGTGGCAAAGAAGCTGCGGAAACGCACTTTGGCCAATGCCCATCTGCGGGTAGGAAGTGTTCCTAGCGTGAGTTTGACGCCCGTCTTGGACTGCTCCAAGTTGATGTTCCTTTGCCACCTCTGAAAAACGGGGATTAATGGAAAACATAATTAAAAAATATAATTCTTTTTTGTACATATCTCTTTGAAATTTCCGGCCCGTTACGAGCCATGGCATGTGACCATTTATATCCCTATGGACATTTACTTAGCCCCTTCCCCTTCAGACCTTCGCTTCGGCTCCCCTGCTCCACCCCGACGTCGTTTTGCCACTGTACCATATGCTTTTTGTTTAGAGTGCCTTGCCATTGGCGCATCTTTAACATGAATCTGTGCTGAGAGGCGGCAAAGCGAACCAAATAAGAGGCCCTTTAAAAATGATTTGAAAATGAAGGCAAAGAAACCGTACTTCGAATGATGATCGGTATAGAAAACGTGGTCCACGGCGATGTTCCCTTCGATGGTGCCCAACAGAAAGCGCTTTCGATCGAATTGGAGGGTTCGAATGGTATGCCTTAAGACGCATTTGGAAAATGGTGCAATTTTTAAAAAGGACAAATGAAATTTAAACCGACCATTCGTGAGTTGAATTGAGCAGCCGTTGTGTGCCGTTATGCTCCTCTCGACAAATGGCAATGCCAGAAGGTATCACAGCAATTATACGCATGTCGGACAAAGGGAATTTTGAAGGCGCGGAATAGCCGCGCTTCTGCTTTATTTTATGGACACGGTAAAAGTGGGCGCCGTAAAGGGGCTGCGAAAAAAGAGAAGAGAAAACGACATGTGTAAAAGAACCTAAGGAAAACAGAACAGATAAAGAGAGGACAGCGAGAGAGGAGAGAGAGAAAGAGAAATAGGGACAAAGGAACAAGCGGAAGGAAAATGAATAAAATGAAAAAGAAAGAGAGATGTGAAAGACACACATACCTGTGCAAGGGGGGAGGGAGGGGACGTCTTGCGTTCGGTGCCAATTTCCTTGCGTTCGACTGTTTTTCACTGCGCGAGTGAAGACCTTTTTTCTCGACAAATAGAAAACCCCCCCCCCCCCCCGGCCTTTGGCTTTGGACCCTCTATGTCCCTTACGTTCGGCGTCCCCCTCCCCCCCCCCCCCCCTTGTACAGGTATGGTGGAAGAAGAATAGACATGTCACCTCCGTTTGACACCGCGTGATGAATTGTTCTTCAGCCTCCAAATAGCCAAAGGAAGCGGCCAAACGCTGGTGTAATTCGGCAACCCGTTGCTGTATTGGCAAGACTTCGTTCGATTCGACAGTGAAAAATTTCTGCAGAAAAATAAAGGACATCTATAAAAGTTTAGGTGTCGGACCGTTGGTAAGTAATCGTCCAATCTGAAGTATTCCTCATCTGCCTTAGGCAGTGCATGTGCCTCGGCGCATAATGCCAAAGCGGCCATTTCCATGGCGCGCTCCCTGGGCAAAAAGCGCAGCGTTCCGCTAAGAATGTCCTGACGGAGTTGAAGGTACAATTGGTGGGCCGTAATCGCCGTTCTGATAATTTTGACAATTAATTGCGTCCCATGAACCAGAACGAACTTAACAAACTGTCGCTTCTTTGGATAGTATCGAAATCGCAACAAAACAGTGAATTTTTCATCGCCATTGACAGAATGGGCCCATTGGCGGGAGAGAGAGCCTTCAAAATGGCACCAAAGAATCAAACTGAGTCAAACAACGATTGGCTACCCCCGGCTCCGAAGCTTCTCCTCAGCCCGGGCCCGCCTTTCCACCCCGGCGGCGCCCATTTCTCAAGTCGCTGGTGCTCCTCCAAAAAAATGTTTTCCCCAAAAGGGCGTTGGAGGGTCAATCCGAAGAACAAATGCTCAGTGATGTTCAGGTGCTGCAACAACATTCAGTATTTAATTGTGATTTTCAGCCATTCAAACCTCGGCGACAGTGTGAAACACCGAGCCGACTGAAGCATCGGTGCGGCAATTGACTTCGACAATGTTACCATTCAACAGACGAACGTAAACGACAGCCGGGTCAGAACGGTGCAAAGAGACCATTTTCTTCTAAAAAACAAATCAAATAAAAAAGAGGATGGGGGGAGAAGAGAGGGTTAGTATTTCCAGCTAGGAATAAACAAAACGAACCCTTTTCATACTCTGTGCCCTAAGGCGAATGATCGGTTGAACATTGGGACTCAAAAATTCGGGCACAGTCGGCAGCTGTGAAACGGACTAAGCACAAAATATTAAAATTGTTACAAATCAACGACTTATGTTAACCGCACTTTGATGCTCGACAGTGTCTTCCTCTGCCCACAACTTTCTCTCCTTTTGCTACATCGCTTTGGCTCAAGCGAATTCTTTCGATGAAATTGCGCGCTTTGCTCTTCCACCGGTTCTTCCATCCATTGACTGTCTCTGTCACCGTCCTGCTGTCCCTTTCGTCTCGTGCCAGGCGAATAGCCGGTAACTGGGGGCACTGTTGACCCGCAAACAGCAGACCCATCGGACATATCCAAAAACGCGTCCACGCGTCTTTCTGCCGAGTCATGCAACAAAATCTTTGATTTAAAAACAAGTATCAAAAAGAGTTTGGTACTACAAATAAAAACGACCTCAATTTCAGGCTCTTTCTTTGACACAGCCCTTGGCACTTTGCCAATTTGCGCCGCTTTGGCATAAAGTCGGCCGGCCGGCTTATGAGGCTGTGGAAGGGCATTCTGTGTGAGCTTCGTCAGCATGTTAACTGCTTGATTGTCAACGATTGTTTGGTCGGAATTTTCCACTTTATTCTGTCGCTCCGATGGCACTTCTTCCATCTTCCCTTCATCAACAATATGCATTTGTTCACTCTTCGGAACGGGCGTTGTACTCCTCGGAGTTGGTCCACCATCTTCGTCCGCTGAATATTCATGCATTTTTTGTTGTTGTGCCGAATGTAATTGAAGTGGCGCACCGAATTGGCCTTCCAAATGCATTTTTTCGGGAATGTCCACAGAATTTATCTCAAATTCCTAAAATGTAAAAATAATTTGTAGAAGGCAATGACCTCTTTTCTTTCTGACCGGATTTCCCATTTTCGATTGGTCTGGCAATTCTCTCCGCAGTCGGTCAGCAGCTTCAGAAATCAGCAAACTTTGATGCTGATCGCCCGATTCACCTGCTGGTGAGTCTTTTCAAAAATAATAAATGTATTAAACGGAGCGGACAGACTTTGTTGTTGTTCAGGCGCACCAGGCCCCGGAATAATACTCATTTTGGAGGATCGGCTTGAGGAGAAGCGAATATCGTCGTCGTATGCGTCAGCCAGCTAAAGAAGAAGCATCAAAGTTTTATATAAGACTTAACGCACCAACTCGTCCAAATCACCCATCACTTCGTTGAACAAACTCGAGATAATTTCTGGCACTTTGGCCAGCCCAACAACACCGAGTTGATTGCGCACCATTTGCCGAACTTTGGACAGTGTTGGCCTTGATTGAACTTGGCCAACCGTCATAAAATTAAGTAGTGAAAAAAGAGAGACATCGGAATGGCTTGATTGGAAGACCTTGAACAGAATAGCCGACCATTTCCAATAGCAAAATTAGAGGTCTCACCCTCAAGCAGCTCATGCCCAGACACCAAACCAACTGGGATTCTATTTTGTCAGAATCGTAATTTTGTTCCAACAGTTCAGGCGGCATAAATTGTTTGGCTAAGTTGAAAGTGAATGGGATCTGAATACCATGAATAAGTGTGTTAGTTATTCACTGAAAACCAAGGGCATAACCAGGCCTTGGGTTTTGGGGAAAGTCAATATTTAGAGGTGTACTTTTCCAAAATTCTTCGGCAAATGACCTTCATTTTTTGGCTCATACCAGAGCTGACAGAAAAATTTTAAGATAATGAGTTTCGGAAGAAGACGAGGCCAAAATTGCGCATCCGCGAAAAAAATTAGGTGTTGTAGCGAGGGTCCGCGGCGCCGACGAAAAAATTTTACCCTTTTTAATGAAGTCGTTAATAAAATTGTTTTCGGGGGTGGGGGGACTGAAGCGCCCTCCCCCTCCCTGATTAAGCCCTTGCTGATGACTGACCTCGACTCGACCGTTTCTCGTCACAAACATTTGATTCAGCGAGAAAAGTTTGCCATTACTCTGAGCACATTTTGCATCATTAATGAGGTACTCACATGAACTTGAGAGCACTGAAAGAAGCTCAGACGGTGTTAGGCCATTTGTACGCACCTCAAGCAATTCGGCCAAACTAACTCTTTGCTGCTGAGTGCCTTCCCCAAGCATTTGGTTTGCTACAAAAATTATCCATTTATGTATTGTAAAACGGGACTTCACGTTTTCTGGGAAACATGCAAATTTTAAAACTACTTTTTTGAAAATTTGCAAAAGGCACCCTAAAGATCAACTTTTTGATTTTTAAAAATCACCCCATAAATCGTTTTTTTTTAATTCAAAAATGCACCCCTAAAAAGTCGACTTTTCGATTATAAATTCAAAAGCACACCCGAAAAATCACGCCCATCTTATCAGTGATGTTCGGGACCCAGATTTTCGGGATCAGAAATAGGCACCGCGATATTTCGGGACCGGGACTTCGTAAGCCAATTTTTAGAAGTGCATTTTTAGGAAAATTTTGAGCTAAAACCAAAGAGGATGAATATCACCATATTTTAATACCTAATCATACTTTTGAAATCAAATAGAGTCAATATATAAACACATAAATTAAACCATCATACAATGACAGAGTACAAATAAAGCGAAGCACAACGAAAATTTGCAGCCCTAGGCCATTGGGAATTGGTTTCTTAAACTCTTTAATGCTATTTATTTCCATTGCCTTTTGGGTAAATTACTCAATTCATTTGTTACCTGTGAAAAAATTTGGTTTGCTTTTGGTCTTTCTTCCTTTTCCTTTTTCGTCCTAACAAGTGTGTGTTGTTTATTACATAAGTTGGGTTTGTTGGGCTGCAGCCCCCGTTCAAAGATCGCCTCAAGTCCTTTGTCAGTTTTTTGCCATGTTCCTTAGATTTAACTCATTCCTTAGGAATCTTCAATATTGTTTTATTATTCTCCTGACGGCGACTACCCAAAAAATGCTGACAAACCGCGAAAGGGCTCAATTTTGGGACAACTGTACACCAAAACGAAGAAAAAGACGGAGATCACAAATTTAGCAGTTTCATGATGGATGACAAAACACAATATTTCAAAAGGGAGACAAATTGCGAGCACCAATTTGAGATTTAAAGGTCGACTATTATATAACGGGTAAAAAATGAATATTCTAGAACATAAATATGCACCAATTAGCCTTTTTCGCTTGGGGTAATTTTCATTTTCTTTGCCACAGGTATCATATTTTCTTTCCTCCCGCCGTCCTCGGTCTTTTGATTGAATGACAGTGACAAGGAAGAACAACCCAAAGAAAGTTGTCGTCGCT
>JAKKIK010001458.1:0-16250 GCA_024500135.1 Heterodera carotae | reverse complement strand
TGTTGTATATTGTGGGGTATTTCTTTGTTTTTCTTCTCGTGTCCGTGTTTTCTTGCCGCGGCGTGGGGGTTGGTGGGGGGGGGGGGGGGGTTACGTCCCCCGTGTACCCCCCCCCCCCCTGGATACGTCCCTGGCTACAACCCCCTCCCTGGCTACGCCCGTTTTGTCTAGTTTTATTTCAATTATTGATACCCTTAAAAAGTTTTTTCTGCTTCCGATGTCTTTTTTTGATTCCGACACGGCCATTGAATCGGATTGCTATAAGGTGTGGGGTGGGATTGTATGGACAGGGGTGTCGTGTCGTTCGTTTGGGCGCTTTTGTCCGCTCAGCGAACGTGTCGTTGTATTGCGCACTGTTTCTGTCTCTTCCCTCAAAATATGCGTAATTCCATCGCTCCAGTCGTTGTCACTTCACTCACTGGTGACAATCCCCCGGAAGGGTCCAACCGGATTCCCACTCACTCCTCTTCCCCTCGGGGGAAGAACTCACCGCAGCACCAACTGCTGATGGCAGGTCGCTTCCTCGCATTGGCTAAAAATGTTGTTGTTTATGTTTAGTCCCCGTGGTGGCGCATTGTTTGTTGGAGGGAATGAGGGCGAAGGTGCCACTGTTGTGCCTCCACACGCCCCCCCCCCCCCCCCCTCCCCCTCCCCCTCCCCCTCCCTTCCCCCCTCCCGCCCTCTCCCTCCCCCCTCCCGCCCCCTCCCTCCCTCCCGCCTCCCCCCGCCCGAAGCCCCTCCCTCACCTATTTATGATATTTTCTCATTGCTTTCCCGCTTTTCAAGCACTCTTCGCGCATTTATCTGAGACTTCTGTTCAAAATAGAACACTTTTACCTTATCACAATTCCTTTATTTCGTCCATTGTTTGAAACTCTGGCGGGTGCCAACGCTTTCCCTCACCAACGCCTTTCCTCCCTCCCCTCGTCCCCCCCCCCCCCTACCGCTTCCCATCTCTCCTTTCATCGCACTCCCTTTAATTCCCCTCGCTGCCTCCCCTTTCTACGTATGTCTCCTCTTTTTCCCCTCCAAATTCGAGATTTTCAGTCCCTCGCCCTCACTTCACCCATTCATCATTCTCTCTCAGTCAAACTCGCCCCTTCTCTAAACAGTCAGTCCATTCATCCCACCAAATCCTCTTCCGATCTCTCTTCATCATCCATTCCCTTCATCCGGTTGTCTCCCCCTCATCCTCTCCGTCCTTCCGATGCGCCACTCTATTCAGGTGGGCTCATCCGAGTCACCTTCCTTCTCCCATCGCTCCATTCGGCATCAACAATCGCCTCATCCACCGCCCCACCATTTTGACCATCCGGCACAAACTGTGGCCGAACGCCGGCGCAGAATGGCGTCGGCAAAAATGTACACGTACATCTCTTTGGGCATTCGACTATTTGTGCTGGTCAGTTGAATGAATGCAAAAAAATTAAGTTAAAATAAAAATATTTGTGCCAAAAGTGTCCGATTTTGTGGTCCTTTTCCCGCCCCGTCCAAATAGCGTAGAATCTTTAAGCTGCTAGTGATAATTGCTTTGATTCTCGTCTTCACTGCTCCCGGAGTTTGCTTTTGGCGAGAAATCAACGGCTCTCAGGTTTTGTCAGAAATGCCAAGAGAGTGAGAGAGAAGTTCGACCAATTTTTAGCAGAGTCGCGAGATATGTCCTCCGCAGGGCACTTTGTTTCCAATGAATATCGATCGGTGGAATTCGGCATTGCATCTTCAAATGCGGGGACAAAAGTAAAATTAAAGATCAAAACACTTTCTGATCATCGATCACTTTCCAATCGATAATTTAATTTCAGTGTTTGGGGCCAATTGGCCATTGTCATTTTGGCTGTTCTTTTTGCCCTCCCTCCTTTGGTCTTCAGCTGCATTTTCATGACTTCTGGGCGCAATTTAGGCTTTTCGGTTCTCTTTTTACGATCGTCTCTTTTTTTATAAAATTTTCAGCAAATTATTGCCTCCGGCGTCGGTGTGATTGCCTTTCTCGTCTTCGGAGCCTTCGAAGTCAGAGCAATAAATGACATATATATCCCCACATAATTATGGCATTAATTGTTTGTCTTTTCCCATTAAGACATGGTACGCCACCGGATTTGGTAAGAATGTGCTGTGATTTACGTTACTATTTGTCTCATTGTCCTCCCAAAGATCACATGCCAACATTTATCCGACAAATCGGCGCTGGCACATGTTAGTTGATGAGTGAAAGTGGGCATTCATTTAAATGCTTTTTTATGTTTAGTTAGCGGATGTGTCGGATTGCCCGGTCAGAAGAGCGTTTAGCCCATTATGTGATTAATGCGCGCATTTCCTTAAGGCTGCGAAGTCGGCTTTGTCGTCAAAGGATGGGCCGTGGCCGCTGTCAGTTGAAACAATGCCAACCTTTGAAATCCTTTCTTCTTTTTTTTGTATTCCCTTTAGGCTTTTTACTTCCTTTGTGCCCTTCTTTTTGTCATCGATGCCGTCGTCGTATTTATGCGACGCGATGCGTAAGTTTTGAAGGCGTTAAAAAAGTGACCATCTTTTGGCTCCGCTGGCAATGTTCTTCCATTTGTAGGACAACTCAGCGAAGGGTCATTTTGCAGCACAGTCAACCAGTCCGGGGTTCGTACTGATCAATCACAAATGCCCCATCACAAATCCCTCTCTCTCTCTTTCCGATTATTCGTTTTCCGTCGTCTTTTGTTTTAAAGTTTAAACGTTCAAAAAGATTGTTTTGCTTTTCCAATACAAATTCATTTCACACTTAAATGAAACCAAGCTGTCCAAATCTCCTTTTTAAAAATGCCTTTTTTACACTGTCCAAATCGGTCTCCGAATTCATTTGGACAGCTTTTCATGGCACAATTCGCCGCCGTTTATGTCCCTCCCTTTTGTCCTTTTGTCCCTCCGTTCTTTTCCATTGCTTTTCGTCTTTCCTTCCCTTTTTTCTTTCTGTCCGTCAAAGGTATCTGAACTGAGTGACCAATTCTCTGCGCGTTTTTGTCCGTCTTTGCTTTTCGTCCATAAACTCTTTGAAGGAACGAATAAAAAGTGGCAAATCCACGTCAAAGTCGCCGCTTATAATGGCCGCGTGGGGAATGTAGTCCAAATGCAGGTGGTTGAACTCAACGGAGCAAAGACGCGGAATTTGGACACCTGCCAAGAATTATATTTTACAAAACTTAAAATCAAAGTGAATTTAAAATTTGAATTTGGCTTCTGGAAAGGCAACTGCAAAGGGGTCAACTGACCTTTGTAATTGACCACCAATCGAAGCCGTTGTTGGATTTTTGGCCAAATAGCGCGTGGGATAAGAAAAGAGATCATTTTTCGGATGGCTCCCGACATAATGCCGTCCATGCCACCCTTGTACACCTTGAAGTCCACGCCAGTCAGAAGCACGTCACTGTACAAGCGTGAATGCCGAAAATGGGGCTTAATCTGTTTAGCCGAATAAAGGTAATTCAATGGATTGGAATTTGCGATCATTCTGCTGACCCCAACTCGAAGCTGTCCTCTGGCAGTAAGCAAATTGTGTACTTTGTTTTTTCTTCGGAATACAGCGCTTACATCGCCCTCAAATGCCAAAATGACCCCATTCACATCGACCAATGCTCTCGGGGAACAAAAATGGAGGCGCAATAATCAATCATGTGAGAAGTTGGATACTCTTACGCCGTCAAATTGGCACCGATAACAAGACGGCAGTCGGCACATGCCATTTTGGCAATGGAACGAAGAAAATGTGGCATTTGGCGATGCGAGTAACTGACAGTCACATGGCCAAGTTGGGCGTTGAAAATGTGCCAAAAGAAAGTGTTCGGCACGTACTCGCTCATAATCAGGCCGAGCATCTGCACACAAAAACATGTTAAATTCAGTTCGGTTAATTAAAATTCATCTCCCTCATTCGCTACAGTTTTCTTTTTAGTTTGTTTGTCTGACCTGGTCCCTAACTTCGACGTCCACAAATTTTGGCCTTTCTATTGATGCCGATGACGGTTCACCGTTGTACAAAATGCCACCATCAATGCCAAAAATAAGGTCACGCTCCGAAAAGGTTGGCGAGTAGCGAAGCGTCAAATCAGGCATCCAAGTGCCGTTAAGCAGCTCCAAGTCCACTTCTGGCGCTTCTTCCGCTGACAAAACTTCTTCCACGAAATTGTCCGCTTTTAATCGCCTTTGCATCTCCGCAGGTGAACAAAGATGATCAAAGACGGAAGGATTGCCATCGGCGGAAGGCGGCGGCCATTCATCGGAGGACGTCGACGGCGGAGGCCGGGAAATGATTTGGATCTGATTTTGTTAGTGATTATTGGTGGGATGAATCATATAAATTGTTGGCCGTTTAAATGAATGACTTTTTCGTGAATGAATTCGCGGATGAGCGGTGGCAAAACGCAAATTTTGTCGCGAATTGCTTTGTCAATGCCCGAGCTGATCATGTCGCTGATGGCGTAGAATTGAGTAGCCTCTGGCCCAAAGTAATTAATCACAAAATTGCCCGGGTCCACAGTGCATTCAGTAACCTTCAGCAGCAAAGCAACGGAGAGTTAGTTGAATGAATGAATTATACCGTAGTAAAAGGGCACTGACCGTAACCGAAGTTGCCGACTCGTTCAAATTACGGTGAATATTGACGCGCATATTGACAGTGAAATTGCCAAGAATGGCCAGCATCTCAGCACTGAATTGTTGTCTAAGATTTATCTTGACATATTGCAAAATTGGAAAAACCTGTAGGAGGTGAAAAAGACGGACAGCTCCTGAGGGAAAAAAGCCGAAATTTACGCGAAAGAATGAAAAAGGCATTTCCAACCGCACTTCCACGGACACTCAGTTCGGGTAAGTGCACGGAAAGGTCGACGCCTAAGGGGGGGGGTAAAGCAAATGGTCGACAAATGGGGAGAGAAACCGTGATCGGGCACAAATTTAACTCCAATTTGGGGCTTCTTTAGGCCTGTGATCACAGCGTTGGACAAAACAAAGTTCATCTCGCGGATGGTCGGCAGAACCATTCGATGCTTTTGAAGAGTTATCGAAATTGAAATTGGGACAAAAAAATACCAAAATATCCGGGAGACCGTCAGAAGCCAATTGCGCCAGATAATCAACTCCTAAACCGGTTATCTTTCAGAAAACCAACAGAGGGAAATGCCATTCTCTGGGGTAACCCGTCCATTCACATGAAATCCATTTTTAAAACGAAATGATTTTATCCTGATTTTGACTGACTTAATAGTCGCCATTAAACAATGCTAAGACAAACCTCGTTGACTGATCCGCAAGTAAATGCCGGCGGATTTCTCGGCGGGGTCGTCGATAAGAACTGTTTCATAGGGACTGTGCTCGGGTTTGCAAAGGCCAGAGTTTGGCAGAACAATGAACAAAAACAGAAAAAGTGATAAAGGGAAAGGAAGGGACAGAAAACGACCAGCTGATGAGTTCAAAATGACATTTGAAATTCGCATTTCTTTCTAAAGAAATCAGACAGCCATTGGATTGATGCATTCTACAAAAAAGGGTAAATGGCGATTTTGTGCAATTCCAATAGTCAATCAGGGGATTCCGATGGTGCTGATCGAATCTAACACCCGGTGATTTGCGAACACCGGACCCGAACAGTCCAGCATGGATTAGGTGGCTAAAATCCCCCCAAGGTATAGGTTTAACATATATACAAATCTTAATGATTTTTTAAACTCTTGTTAATTCGAGAGAATGGTTGTTCAAATGACTTTTTTAATGGAAATTTTAATAAATAAGCAAATGCCCAAGGGAACGTAGGGAAAGGACGAGAAGTTGTGATGACTAGGGAAGTAATGTTTTGTAAGCAGCCGAGGAGCGAATGTGAAAGAATAGGGACGGACCAACGAGGCAGCGAAAACTTAAAAGAAAAACATCTGCCGTAACACACAGAAAGTGCCAATTGAAGATGGACTCCGATGGCGGAAATTTGAGGGGAGGGAGGATGATGGGAATTCGCAAGCAAAACAGACAAAGTCAATTAGCGAGCAAGAAGTCCCGCTGAGATTGAAGGAATAAATGGGTTGACACGCTCACATTGTATTACTAAGGTCAAAAGCCATAAATGCCAACACTTTAAAAGGTTCTCCGAAATTTATCAAAAATTGGACAAAATAGTCGTGCTTCATTAGTATTTCGACCATCGACCAGGGGAAGAGCTGAAAATGACAAAGAAATCAATTATATTTGAAAAGATTTTGACAGCATCACAACGGACAAATGGATTTACATCTTTACAAGAACAACGAAAGTGAGACTGTGCGCTAAATGCTTAAATGGTGCAAGAAAACAGAGATGAAATGAAAACCCCGTCGGTGATTATAAAAGGCAAAATATGTAAGGAAAATGGAGGAGGCAGAACTCAGTATTATTTCATCGAATTGAAGAAGGTAAAGAACAGAGAAAAAAGCAAAGCTCAGTAAAAGGGTAGAATAAATGTCAGTCAGTCACTCGCCGTCCATTCCTTCCTTATCAGTCGTCCATGTCACTGTGCCCCACCACTGGCAGCGCCGCCCTCCCCTGAGAAGCCAAACACATTCAGAATACGCGTCTTCAATTTGTTCGATGATTGGGACTGTGTCATGGACGCAACATCGATTTGTGACTGACTCATTTGGTCGCTTCCAGCTGGCGGGGAATCGTCACCTCCGCCACCACTTTGCTGGACGGATGGGTGAGGACCGGGCTAAAAATGGCAGACAACACAATAAGCTCTCAAGGACAATTCCGATTTTAATAAGTTAACCCAAATCCCGATGAGGTTCCTTCTCGTTCTAGAATTTGTCAAAAAAAGCAATATTTTTTGTTTTGCAAATGCGACAAAAACCAAAAGCAAAAATATCAAACGACGGACAACCACTCTCACAAAACACGCAAAACAAAAACAAACCATGATCACAAACAATACATCCATAGCATATTTCCTCCTCCTCACCTTAGGTATCTGAAAACTCCTTCATTGCCAATAATTTACTGAATCGGTCTTCCTGTCTGAGTTCACCAACAGACTAAAGCAGCTAAGAAATGAACTGACAATGAGGGTGAACCGGAAAAAACATTCGAATACGACGACTCCAAAAACTGTAGACGAATAAAATTGAACTGTTCATGAATTTTCTTAAACCCAAATGTTTTTGTTCGGATTGGTTCCATTCAAATGTCGGTTTGAGCGAGCATTTGCCAGTCCGACGAGTTCATTTGCATTGCTTGCGATCACAAATCAGAAATATTTCCAACAATTCCACAACCCTTCTCGTCCAGCCCATACAAATACTACAGAACTGATTATCCCGTTCACCTGTTTTTTTGCACGAAGCGCAGCATCGTCCAGCGTATCTGCCGCCTGATATTTTCCTTGGCGTCGATAGAGCGCGCCGAGATTTTTCAGAGTGGTCGTTACCGTGGGACTAGAAAGTGTGACGGTGTTAAATAATGATGAAACAATTTAAAGAATGCATCCGTCCCCTCAATCCCAGCACCAATCACTCACTTGTCCACTTTCATAGCCCCCTGCAAACTCTCATGGTAAATTCCGCTGTCCGCCTGTTTGTTGACCTCCCGGTCTTCCGCTATCATCCAAATTGGCTTGTTCTCCTCACTCACTTGACCGTATTGACGTTCGTGGGCCCGTGTCAGAATTTGCTTGTACAACAGTTCCGCCTCCTTAATGAGTGAGTTATCAAAATAAAAACTTTGACTTTTTCTCCTCGAATGCCTAAGGGTGTCTGGTTTATAGAGGGCGGCCCCGGAGATATCCCAGGCCTTGGAGGTTGTGTACACCGTGACCGCCCTTCTCTATTAAAGGAAATACACACCGCTAACAACAACAGCATCACTTTACCATTTTTACCTTATATTTTCCCTGCTTCAAAAAGGCCGAAGAGAGATTATTTTTTGTTTTCGCCACATTGGAATCGTCCGGGCCTAACTTCGACTCGTAGATTTCCAAAGCACGTCGATAGTATTTCTCAACTTCGTCGTACATACCCTAAAATGACCCGCGATGGATGTTTCTTTGTTATGCGTATAATCACCTGATTTTGGCAAATCAATGCCAAATTATTCAGCTGCTTGGCCACATCGGGATGGTCATGGCCCAATACCTTCTCACGAATTTCCAACGCTCTCTTGCAAAGTGGTTCTGCTTCCTTGTATTTGCCTCTCTTCCCATAAAGGACGGCTAAATTGTTCAGAGTTGCCGCAACTGCGGGATGATCCTCGCCGAGGCATCGTTCGCGGATGGCTAAAGCCTCGTTAAGAAGAGAAGCAGCCTCTTTATATTTTCGCTGGTCACTAAACACATAACCTCGTGGTAAAAAATGGAAGTAATTATTGCGACCGATAAACAAGTGCGAGAATGTTGAGCATGGTAGCCACGTCCGGGTGGTCATGACCATTGTTCTTCTCCAGGTCCTCCAAGGCTTGCTTACATAACGGAACAGCCACTTCGTAACGCCCCTGGGCCGCGTATTGAATGACCTAAATTGACATTCAATGAATGCAACCGCAAAATTAAGCAAAACCCACCAAATTATGAAGCGTTTTCAACCTTTGAGGGATGTCGTAGCCCGCGCTGGCGCTGGCAGCCATCGCATTTGCCGGAGTTGGCTGCGAAAATTGGTTGGAACCTGTGAAAAAAGCAACTTACGCCATGACTCCAATGAAAAAATTATTTTCGCCCCACTCACTGTGCAGGTCGTCCTCCTCGTCCGGTCCAAACCCAAGTTCTTGGAGGGTTGAAGTATTTACTTCGCTCGGTCTCATTTGCTCCGTTTGGCTCTCGTCGTTGTCTGCTCTGTCCGGCAAATCCTCATCAAACTTTTTGATACTGTTCATGAACTTCAAGTGCTTGTTCTCCTCTTCCAATTGTGCCTTGTCCTTAAATATTTTTTTTCTGATTTAGCCCTTTCTCTTTAGACAATTCAAAACTTGTTCGCATTGACGAAGTTGCTGCTGAGTGGAATTCAGTTCATCTCTAATCCAGGCATTTTCTTGACACAGGCGACGCACTTGAGCTTTGTATTTCTGCTTTTCCGCTTCCAAATTTTGCAAATGCGAAGCCAATGCCAACATGACCTTAATATATTGTTGAAGAATTCGCACCGAATGTTAAACCTATTCTATTCGTGATTAAAACCTGCGATTCTTCAAGACCAAGTCGGATTTTTTGCAAATTTTTCTCAACGATTGCAGCCTTCTCATCAATCAGCTGGCGTTCGTCAGGAGCCAGCAGGTCCATTCCAACCAAAAGTTTCGTTTTAATAGCTTCATTCTCTTCGCGTAGGGCGTCCAAACCCTTCGCTACGGTGCGCGTGTTTCGGAAAATTTCTTCTTGTGACAACATAGTAATTTTAAATTGCTAAAAATATGCTTATAGAATGAAATTAAATTAATGTTATGAAAATGGAGCAATTAGGCAGTTTAGTAAAATACATCTCTTTTCAATCAACGTTTGGATTTTAGTTTATTATTCATTCTGACTTAATTCACTACCCTATGTTTGTATGCTGAGTAAATATGTATGCAGAAAGAAAGTGAAAAGTGAAAAGTAAAAAACCATCAAGGGGTAACAAACAGCAAAATTGTTTCAAAGGGTGCAGTTGTTGGCGACAAATTTTAGCTGACAAAAAAATTATAGATCTCGTGCCAAGGAACTTCGGTAATTCTGAAAGTTTAAGTGGATTTCCTAAATAGCTTTCGGATGCCAAAAATGAAGAAAACCAATCATAACTCTATGATACATATGTACATGGTAAAATTAGCAGACTAATGCGTACATCAGCATGGGTGGGTCAATTAAAGCCAATGCCAATTTTTATCGATTGGAAATTGACAATGTTGAGAAGAAACGGCGTCGTTGTCCACAGAATGCACAAGCCAATAAAACAGCAGTGATCAGACTGACCACGTTCAGAATTGCCAATGCCTTCACCGCTTTCTGCGAGTTCAGCAACGCTTTGTGCATTTTTTGGTGATTGATCCCTTCGCCGCCTTCGGTCGTTGCTTCTTCCGATAATTCAACGAATGCTAACATTCGTTGTGTGTCCGAAGTCAGTTTTTTGTCTCCATTTTCAGTCCCTTCCTTTTCTCTTTTGTGCCCTTCCCTTTGCTCCTTTGTGTGCCGTTTTCTTCGTTGACGTAACTGCGGTAATTCCACGGAAATTGAATTGTCATTGTCGCAATGTGACATCTGTTTATGGGAAACAAATGCCGATGTTTTGTGTGTGACAGTTATGTTACGGCTGTTCTCCGACATGCCGGGTCACTCTTGAGACAAGCGTACAAGAGACAGTCGAAGAAAACGCGGGTGGACGAGGAAAAGCGGAAGACCCGAGAAGCAGCAAAGGCATGGCTGGAATTGGCGGAATAAGTCGGATTGGGCATCAGCGAAAGATCCGTGGAGCAGCTGAACACAAACCAAATGCTGCATGTTCAAGCGTTCTCAGACAAATAAAAGGCAAACAAACAAACCCCTGATCATTGATGATTTGATGTCGCTTGTTCCGCCCATCGTGCACAAAGCATCGATAAACCTAACAAGGCATACATTGGCATAAATATTGATCATCCATATGTTCTATTATTCAAGAGCCAGCCTTAAGGGCATATTCGTCCCCGCATTGCCATCGATGGAACACCGCGTCCCCCAAATTGACGTGCCCGGACTCTTCAGAGTTCATATCAATGCTGAACGAAGTGGACAATTGCGGCACTAACTGCAGCTGGGCCCCACTTGCCTGTATTTGCATTTTGGATGCATTTGAGGGGCATTTTGAGGACGACCCCCGAGGTGTTTTGAAGGCAGTTCTTGGACTATGAAACCACTGCGATGTGCACTGAACTGACTCATTTCTTCAAATTTGTAAAGTGTGTCTCGAACCTTAACTCCATCACTCGGCCAGAATATTGGTCCTGATCTGGAAAATACTGACATCGGACATCGAAAACTCTCCTGCTGCTGATTGGGTCTGCAGCCATTGGTCCGTCAGTGAAATGGAGAATGATGCGCAGAGAGTACTCCAAGCCGACCTTTGGAAAAGTCAGACGACGAGAGTGGACGCCGCAGGGCAAAAAGCGTAGGGGCACCTCCAGACGAAGGAGGGGGGCGCCCGGGGGAAAAGGCTGGGCACAGACGGACCGGTCTAAGTGCTGGTGGGCGAAAAGAAGGGTTGCCGAATGGTTGGCCGGGTTTGGGAGGAGAAGACCAATTCTGTCAAGAGAGCACAAAGAAGTGGGACCAATGTCGGAAGGAGGGGCCGAAGGCGCCGATTTCAATAAGAATTCAGCCCAATTTGGGAGGGCAATTGCTACGATAAGCAAAGGCAGAACAACGCCGGGGGCAATTTTGTACGACATAATGTGTGAAGAAGACGAGAATGGAAGAAGATCGCTTTCGCGGATTATGACGATGATGACGGTTTCGCCGCAGGGGTTGAGCATCATCGTCTGCATGAGCAGCAGGGCAACCAACTCCAATTCCAAAGGAGCAAACGCTGCTGTCCATTCCCATCCCCTGCAGCGCTATTCCCTCATTTGTCAGAAACAGAAAGATGAAACCTTTCCCCGTTCTCATTCACAAATTTCGAGGATTGTGTGCACTCATAGGGAATGAATAAATTGGAAGAGTGAGTGAGTGAACAACGGTGAGCCTTGGCGAGTCTGACCAAACATGGATTGGCGGACAGCCCAAAAAAGGCCCTCCGCCGCCCTCACTCACTCATTCACTCCCGTACTCCCCACCCCACCCCCACCCCCACCCGCTTTTAGCCCTTACCTCCCCCTCCGCTTCCCCCGTACCCCCCACCCCCCCCCCCCCAAAATCCCCTCATCAGACTCTCTCCGTCTGTCTGTCTGCTGACCATCATTCAACCGCCGTCCGTCGTCCACCCGCCGTTGTATGTATTTTCCATTCCATTCTCTAATATGAGCAATTCGATTCTCATTCACTCATCAAAAATTTGCACATTGTCCCCTCTTAATTGTTAGAGTAAGTCCATCTCGTTTCGTCTAAAGGAATCGAACCCTAAAGATATGTACATAAAGTGTTGGTCAGATAGGGAAAGGTTCGGGAAAAATGGAAAATGAATGTCCATTTAGTCGAACGGATAAATGATTAACAAAAGTACCTTTCATCCATTCTCAAATTGCACAATTTCCTTCTTCTTTTTTATTGTGTTTAATCCCGAGGGAATCAATCGCTTTGCCATTTCAATTTCATTTTTTCCCATTTCCCCTCTTTTCACGTGCCATTCCATGCAATTTTTTCTCTCAAAATTTTCTGACGCTGTCAATTGAATCGATTTTCGTCTTCTCTCTCAGGCAAAAGGCCACTCATTGTGCCGAGAAGGAAGAAGCATACTTTCCGAACGTGTGAACAGGCAAAAGGGACACATAAAAGCAATGTTGAAGAATGAATGAACCCCCGAAGGGCAGAGAGAGAGAGAGAAGGGCGAGAGAGGGAGGGGGACAGAGGGAGAGAGAGAGAGGGGGAGAGAGGGAGAGAGAGAGGGGAAGAGAGATAGACAAAGAGAGAGAGAGACACAGGCTGCTGACGTAAGAATGGACAGAAAAGTAAACGCCAGCGGCGGGAAGGCATTTAAAGGTCCCCCCCCCCCCCCCCCCCCCAATAGCTAACATCTCTTCCCCCCCGCCCCCCTCAGCAATGTTTCTTGATGGCCATGCTTTGTGGTCTTTCGCCTTTGGTTCTTCCGCTCGCTCTTTTTTTATACCCGTTTCAGCGATCATCGCTTCACTTTTAGGGCTAATTACCGGTCCGATTTTTTGCCACATCCTTCGGAAATTTGGCTTGATTGAGTTGGTGCAATTTCTCATTGCCCACCGGCAGTCTCCCATCATCTCCCCGCACTCATTCCATCGCGCATTACCTTCCGCCTCCCCTCCCATTCCCTCTTCCCCCTCTCCTCCCCCACTCGCACGTCTTCAGCTCCTCTCCTTCCCATTTCTTTCTTTATCATCCCTCCCATTTTTCGGGACTTTTCTCCTCACTTTTCCGCTCATTTCTCCTTCTTCTTCTTCTTTCTTGCACTTTTTTGCTGCGGCTTTTCTCCCTTATAGCTTCACGAGTTTCTTTCTCACCATCGCTTTGCTTGGTTTGGGGTTTTGTCATAAGAGACAATTGAGTTAGTGCGAATGTGTGAGATGGAGGGGGGAAGGGGTGGGGGAAGGGATGGGGAGAGGGGGAGAGGGAGGGAGCGGGAGAGGGAGGGGGAAGAGGGGGATAGGGAGGGGTGAGATGGAGGGGGAGGGGGGAAGGGGTGGGGGAAGGGAGGGGAAGGAGGGAGGGGGGAGAGGGAGGGAGAGGGAGAGGGAGGGGGAAGAGGAAGGAGGGAGGGGTAAGAGGGAGGGGGAAGGGAGGGGAAGGAGGGAGGGGGGAGAGGGAGGGAGGGAGGGGGAGAGGAAGGAGGGAGGGGTAAGAGGGAGGGGGAGAGGGGGGGGGGGGTTGTTGTTGCGCGACTCCCCCTCTCCCCCCCCGCCCGCTTTTTGTAGATGAATGAACAAGAAGTACCTGTCCCTGTTCTTCTCTCCGTTTAGCCCCCCCCCTCCCCCGCCGCCCGAAGCTCTCCAGTCAAAAGTACGCTCTCCAAACTGTTGTCCTCCTTGGCCAGAGAGACCTGTCCTTTCAGCCTTCCGCCGCTATCCCCAAAAGGAAGCAGAAAAAGAAGAAGGAACAGCGGCAAAGCACACGCAAACCGGTTGGAAGAATGGGAGGGAAAATGCATTCGGTGGGACCAAATGAAATGAAACGGTGCGCAGGGCGAAATGGCCTTGGGGGCTGACTGACTCTGACAGTGCCCCCCGCCCCCCTCCCCGTCCATCTGCCGCTGCTCTCTTCTGCCAATCCTTGGCTTTTCCAGCTGTGCCCTCGCTTTCATTCAAAGAGATTGAGTGTGTTTTGCTGTTGCCCCTTGCCCTCCCTTTCCCCGCATTTTGTCCATTTTCCATTGCATGCGGCCCGTAAAGCATCGATTCATTCATTCATTCATTCATTCTGTCCCCCCCCCCCCCCCGGCGCTCAGTTATTCCGCTTGCCTTTATTCTCTTCCCAAAGTGTTTTAGTTAGCCAAGCCCTTCAATTGCCTTTCACTGCATCCTTTCAAAGAGGCTGAATTCTCAACTCGATCTTTCTTTCAGCATGTTTACAATTCGCACATACTCAACACACAAAACAGACAGACAAATCACTTAATTATTTAATTGCCTTCGCCCTTTGGCAAATTCCCCGTCCCCGCCTTCGCCGTATCCCCACCCCCCGCTTTTTCCGTGTCCCTGGCTTTACTGTGTCCCCGTCCCCCGCTTATTCCGTATCCCCGTCCCTGTCTTCGCTTTCTCAGTGTCCCCCCTCCCCTTCCCCCCTTTTCGTCTCTTCCAACAATCATTTCCCCCATATTAAATTTGCTTTTCCCATTCCCCGCTTCATTACAAAGCAAAGTTCATAAAAGTTTTCTCTTTCACAAAGCCAAAATAAAATGACCTTGCGCTGTCGCATTTCCTTCTCCCTTTGTTGGCTGTTTTTATTTTTGACCATCGAAAGTTTTGGGGACGACGAAAAGCGTGGCGAAAAGGGCACTTTGCCTGCCTTTTCGCAGAGGGGCGGCAGCAGCACATCTCCGGCCAACGGATTTGTCGGTCTGTTTTTTGCCAATTCATCGAGACAAATTTAATTTAATTATTTATTTTTTGGTTTTGCCTCAGACACTTTTCCGAATTTGTCCGTCCCGTCGATCGCATCGGCTGGCAGCAGTGACTTCTCCTCTCAGTCCAAAAACTTTAGCATCGTTTGCTGTATGGGCGGAGCGCCCGAGGCAATTTCCTTCTTTTCTCACGATAAAGCTATGATCTGTCTTCTGACTTTGCTATTGTTAGCTCGCTCATCCTAATTTGGTGCGCAACTTTTCACTCCATTCGGCTTCCTACGTAATCGAAGACCGTGGCATTGGCTTATCCGCCGCTGATTTGGCTTCGCAAAATTGCCGTCTCTTCCACGGCTCTCTTCGCCTTCCATCGCCACCAAGCTTGCTGGAGGGAAACGGATTAGAGCTCAGTTACATCAGTCATGTTGTCTGCAAATGTCCAGGTCACTGAAGGAATCCGTTCATCCATCAATCAATCAATTTATCGATCGATCAATCAATGCCCCGCAATGTCCGATCGATTAGTCGCCGAATATCCGTTCTTTCAGAGCTTGGAATGGGCCGAATCCTGGACAGGAACTGTCGTCGTTTGCCTTCTTGTTTGAACAACGGAATCCATTCTTTGATGGATCCCCGTCGATGTTTCTGTTTGGATCCATTTTTTGGCGAACGATGTGAAAAGATCTGTGATCAAGGAAGACGAATAAAAGGTTGGACCGAATTCAATCAAATGGACGGGGACACTTTTGCTTGTTTGCTGTTAAAGGCACAGATGGGCATGATCGGTGCAGCTGCGTGCCGTTCTATCGGGGCGAAGAGTGCCGCGAAGCAATTTGTTTGAATGGGGGCCGACTCACTGAAGCAGGGCACTGCGAATGCGCGCCGTATTTCCTCGGCTTTCATTGCGAAATCGACGCAAATCGAACCATTCCAAGCCGTGCACACGAATTATGGAATTCGCGCTCCCAACGCTTTGGCGGGGAGAATGTCGGTGATATTACCGTACAAAATGGACACCTTTTAAACTGTTTGAGTGAATTTAGGCGCATGGCATACCAGGGATGGGACAGTAATTTTTTTCAGTCAATCCTTAAAACTCATTTTTTGCTTGAAAATTGTACCAAAAATTGAGGATTTCGATCTGTTCTCAGCCAAAAATATTTCTAGAAAAACTCTATCTCCTCTAATATGTAGAACACCCAAGAAAATTTCGGATAGTCCAATTTTCAAGACTAATCCCTGATATATCCAGTCTTTTCTTTACAACTTCTTTTATGCAAATTCTTATTTTGTTTCATTTATCAACAGAACAACGAATTCTTCTCGCGCGATGTTTCGGGCACCGTTTTTTCGCTAGTGATGATTGTTGTGTTGGTGCTGAGCATGTATCTGTTGATGAAGCATCGTATGCAGGTGGGCATCCCCTTATTTGTTGACTCAATAATTAATTAATGGGCTTTGGCTTTTTTCTTGATCTGCGCTGAAATTGGCCTTCTTCCTCTCTGATCAGCCCTGATCTATCCGTCCCTCTCCTCTATTGTTTATTCCATTGGCATTCTTCCTCTCTGATCAGCCCTGATCTATCCG